>PVIR01023206.1:0-27323 GCA_004026965.1 Petromus typicus | reverse complement strand
CTATTGCGCAAGCTTTCATTTTCTTTCTTAATTTCCTGGGCTTCTGCTTGTAGGTGTTTAAAAGGTTCCAGTGCTTTTGCTATCTTGCATTCTATCAGCTCCATGATTTCCTCTTTAGCTTTATTAATCATCATGTTGACAGTGTCCAATATCTCTGCTTTCATCTCAGAGATCAGCTCTGATTTCCATTTTACTAGATGTGCTTTGGTTACCATTTCCAAGGGCCCTGGAGACTGGGCTTCACACTTCTCTATCTCCCTTCCCCCTGTGTTACTTGGAGGTGAGGATCTTTGTGTCTGAGATTTGGAGTGTTTCCTCATCTCTGACCTGCCCTGTTTCTGGCACTGTTTGTTCCAAGTTACTTTCCTTTTAATAGTTAGGAACCTTAAAATAGCAGTGTTTCCTGGGTTGCTCTTTGCAGTCTGTATTGGGACCAATACAAGCTGACTGGATGTGCTTCTGCAGTTACTGTGCAGAAAATCAGACTCTGACCTGCTAACCTCAGTCCCTGGGCGCTCTTCCGGCGCAGGCCTGGAGGCCAGTAAGCTCTAACCCCGGCGCAGATTCAGTGACGCAGACTCGGTGCTGCAGTCACCACTTTCCGAGCTGCCCGCTGCTAACCTCAGTCCCTGGGCGCTCTTCCGGCGTGGGCCTGGAGACAAGTAACTTCAATTTTCTTTTCATTACCCTGTACTATGACCATCACACTTTTATCATCTTTAACATGCTATCATGATGTATATTTTCTCTATCACAAAACATGTATTTGTTCTACTTATTTCACGAGTCCCACTAGTCCCTCACAGTGTTCTTTAGCTTTGTTATTTAGTTCATTTACCTGCTCTATCCTGCCAAATTCCTATGAATAACTTGTTTATTTATTTTTCTACTTGTACTGGTTGTTATCTTTAGAAAATAACTTTTGCATGTTCTGCATCGTGTCTTAGTTCCAATCTCATGCTACATGTTGCCGTGTTTTGTACTATTCCGTGGTGTAGCTCTGTCTTCCTTGTTCTTTCTTTCTTTTATCGAGTATTCCTGGTGAGATGTCTGCTTCCACTGGACCTCAGGCTCCTTGATCTCTCGGGGAGACACAATGATAACAGCTTCTCTGTATGGAAGTGGGCCCTCTTCTTTTTTTTTTTTAGCTTTTTTGAGGCAGGGTCTCACTTTGTGGTTCAGGCTGGCCCTGAGCTCAGCCTCAAACTCACATCACAGCAATCCTCCTGCCTCTGCCTCCCGAGTGCTGGGATTACAGGCGTGAGCCACCACGCCCGGCACTGTGGTGTGTGGTACTGGTTGCTGCTGGGGTGAGTCTCCACACCCATTATTGTATGTGGTTACCAGGGAATCGAACCCAGGTCCTTGCGCTTGCAAGACAGGCACCAGAACCACTGAGCTAACTCCCCGGCCCCCACTCTTCCTTTTTGATAGCAATCCGTACTAAGGATATTGTGTATTTTTCTGTTCTATGTACCCAACCATAATTGTGTTGACATTCAAAGGAGGATGAGGTGCTATCACTACCTCCTGCACTTGGCTGTGTCAGGTGTATGTATTGACAGCAGTCAAGAAGTATCAAACATGCACTACACTCACACTCTGTGCAGTTTGTAGGGAGTCTTCACAATCTGTGATTCACCAAATTACCCTGTTTTCCAGAAATACCTTTTTATATATTTTTAACTATCGTTTCTATTTCTAGTGTTTTCCCCAAAGAAGAAATATCCTGTTTTCTGAATTTAAATTGACAATCAAACTACATTTAGCTGAGACCATTACTAAGTGCTTTTCTGAGCATTCTCAACAGGCTCCCAGAATGTGTTCAATCCATCTCCTTGTGGTTTTCTCTTCCACAAATGGCAGCTGACTGGAAGGGTGTATGGCTGCACAGATTGGCCAAGGAAAACTAGCCGTGCTCATGGTCCCCTCTTTCCCTCACAACTACTTTACAATACTCTTAGCTTTCCACCTTTTGTCACACATTTGATGATACTCATTTCTTACACTTTTCAAAACCTAAGTGTGACCTGGCTTAAAGCATACTGCTAACAGAAAGGCCCTTTAACAAGTCTCTTTTAAAAACTATCCTTAGTCTTTATGTTACATCTCAATACTGTCTCTTAAAAAAAACTTAAAGGCAAAAGTAAAAATAAAGATGATATTGGAAGCGATGGACAGAGAATGACATAAAATGAAGAGAAGGAGAGAAAGAAAGGAAGAAAAGGGAGACATTAAAACAAATAGCTTTTCAAAAAAAAAGAATTTCTTGATAGAAAATATAATGGTTTAGGGCCGGGGATATAGCTCAGTGGTTCCGGCGCCTGTCTTGCAAGTGCAAGGACCCGGGTTCGATCCCCGGTAACCACATAACAATACTGGGTGTGGAGACTCACCCCGGCGGCAACCAATACTACATACCACAGTGCCAGGCGTGGTGGCTCACGCCTGTAATCCCAGCAATTGGGAGGCAGAGGCAGGAGGATTGCTGTGATGTGAGTTTGAGGCTGAGCTCAGGGCCAGCCTGAACCACAAAGTGAGACCCTGTCTCAAAAAAACCTTAAAAAAAAAAAAAAAGAAAATATAATGGTTTAGGCCATCACAAATGTCCAGGTGTCGGGTCCTGTTCCCGAGGGCTACTCATCTGGCATCGAACCATGGGCGGGGGTCATCACCAGGAGACGAAATGGTGGAGAAGCCTTTATTGCCAGTGCTCTCAGCCCTTATACACAGCCCCACTTCCTTGTTTTCAACCGCCCCAACCCAGCCCCACAGGGGGTAGTCTTTGTCTCTCTGTTTTCCTTTAATCACTGTGGCGCAGAGGGGTCCGCTGTTTATGTGCTGCCTTGCACTTCCTTTATGGAGCTGTTGTTTAGCCTCAGGGGACCCCACATCCAGGCACAAATAAATGACATGTTTCCTTTCAACTTAATCGTAACTTATTTTTTTTCTAGTCTCAGTGCAGATTTTAGGTCAAGGGCAAGGAGGATCTGGAGCACTGTATGAGCTGTTTTCCCTCTGTGCCTGAGTGGTAGAAGGTAGATGCCCAGGAAAGCTGCTGTTGTGAATTCAGATGAGAAGAAATGGAGTAGATCTCCCAGAATTAGAGGATGTTTTGCAACATCAAGTACAGAAACTGATGAAAACTCTGGCAATATAAAACTGATGTGTGAATTTAAAAAAGGGAGAAATAATATGAAATAAGAAAATACAGATGTTTGTCATATGATCATTCAACTTAGGTCTAGGTCCCTAGGTACCAGGCCACGTCAGCCTGCCTCATTGCAACTGAGGCCTATGCATTCTTGTTCCAGTTGCACAAGATGGAGGCTTTGGGAAGCATCTTACAAAGTTCATGCTCACTGGATTCTAAATAGTACCACATGTGCCTTTAAAAATAAAAAGAAGAAGAAAGGTGCTATCATTGTTTTTGCTATTTTTACTTAAAGTTACATGAGATGTAAAAAATAGCTTTAGACTTCGACAAAATCTTTTCTCATGATTCCTTCTGCTTTCACTGTGCTTTTTCCCCACATGTTCATTCTAATAGCTTTGGGTTAATAACATATTACCTTCTGGCTCTGCAGTGTGACGTAAAGATTTTTCAGTAATGTCTCACTGTTCTACTGGCATCACATGGCAGTCCTGACCAAGCCCTGGTCCCAGACACAACTGTTTTGAATTGTCCTTTTCTACCTCAGATGATCATTCATGAGGCTCAGTGTCCACAGCCTACTCTTCATCCAGAACTAGAAAGATGACTTCGGTCATGGAGAGTGTTGTCAAATTAGAACCATCTGCTTCCCTCTCTGCCATTTAGATTTTTGTCTCACTTTCAATGATTGTAAGACACCCACTTGGCCATAAGGAAACTGTTACCCATCTGATTTCCATCTATTCGTCTTCCACTCAGGCTGATGCCATTTTGAAGGCTTCCCAGGGATCCCTGGCCTTCTGCAGGCAGCTTCCAGCATAAAGCTTTTTGGATTTATTTCCTCTATTGTCCTCTGTGCAGGACAATCTTAATACACAGGTTTCATTGCACAGCATCCATGAAGTCTCATGAGACTCTCATTAATCAACAGATTTAAAGCTGCAACACATCCTTTTTTCCTTTTTTTCTAAGTAATAATAGCACAATCTCACAGATTACATGGTTTCCTTGATGACTTCATTCTGTGTATCAATCTCACAGGAAAATCATGTATAATGATCTTTTAGGGAAAACAAGCACTAGTTCAGTAGCAAAACATAGTAAATATTCAGTAACTTGTTTGTTGAATTACCAAGCAGTCAATGAGTGATTTAATATAAATCCTTGGGGGGGCAATTGTGTAAGTTTCAACTCTCAGGAAATCTGAATAAGTCCAGCACTATGAATATCATGTTCTCCACTGGTCATTCTCCTGTTGCTATCAAGAACTGTTCAGAAGCTCATTTGAATGGTAACAATGGAATATTTTTTTCACTGATCTCCCAGAATCCACATTTCAAATCATAACTTTCACTTGGGTTAGCATTTATTTAGGATTGCTAATTTTATTTTATTTTATGTTTTGAGACAGGGTCTCGCTTTGTAGTTCAGGCTGGCTCCGAGCTCAGCCTTGAACTCACAGCAATCCTCCTGCCTCTGCCTCCTGAGTGCTGGGATTACAGGCATGAGCCACCATGCCTGGCACTGTGGTATGTGGTAGTGATTGCTGGTGGGTGTGAGTCTCCACATCCAGTATTGTATGTGGTTACCTGGAATTGAACCCAGATCACTGTGCTTGCAGGGCAAGCTCCAGAACCACTGAGCTAAATCCCCAGCCCCAGGGTTTCTATTTTTGATATTGGAAAGATAGAAGAAATGATCATACTTTCCTTCCAGGCTCAATGAGATGATAGAGTAAAATTATACATGTAAATGCAATTTATAAAGCAAATGAAAAGAATCACTGACACAGATATTTAAAGTTCATCTTTGTATTTATACTTCTTAAATCCATTATAGCTATAATTTGCATACTCCTAAAAATGTACATATGGTACATACTTATAAGTAATACTTGTTTTGGTATTATTATTAAAGTTATTGGTATTATTATTAAAATTATTATTAATTTTAGTTTATTAGTACATGTCTGTAACACATAATGTCTGTGTTCCTTATGGGAAGTTGGTACATGGACAGAATACATCTTGACCTCTTATTTCAACCTCTTTCCCTCCCCTCATCCTTCCCCTCATCCACTGTTTGATCCTTCCTTATTTTGGTACATGTTTACTATACATAATGTTGAATTCCTTCTATGGAGTCAGTACATGTACGTAGCACATTATAATTCCTTTTTATATCCCCTTATCCCTTCTTATCCTCTTCTTCCTCCATCTCTCTCTCTCTCTCTCTCTCTCTCTCTCTCTCTCTCTCTCTCTCTTTAGCATTTTGTTTTGTTCTGAGACAGTGTCTTGCTTTGTACTTCCGGCTGGCCCTGAACTGACCAGGTCACCCAGGTGAGCCTTGAATTCACAGCAATCCTCCTGCCTCTGCCTCCCAAGTGCTGGGATCACAGGCATAGCCATCACACTAGGCCTTCCAGCTCTTGATCCCTTTATGCTTTGAGAATGATCTGTCACCTTACTTCCTAATAGCTGTCTTTTATTTTCATCTTTATTTTTAGATGAAGAGAAGAGAAATCATATGAGAAATAAGAGAAATCAGGTGACATTTAAGCTTGTGCATTTGACTTATTTTACTTAACAATATGATCCATTTTCCCACAAATGACAAGTTTATCTTTCTTTATAGCAGAATTATACCTCAGGAATGATGGATAGAGAAGCTTCTTCCAAGATTTATTATAAATTGTGTTAGTATAAACATGGATATGCATGTATCACTGTAAAAAATTTTTATAATTCCTTTGGAAAGATAACCAGAAAGGGAAGAGTTAGGTCAAATGAATTAGTAGTTTTATTTTTTTGAAGAATCTCCATTACCATCCTGGTTGTACAGTTTTACATTCCTACCAAGAGTATAAAAGTGTCTCTTCTTCCCTGCAATCTCTCTGTATTTATCATAGTATTTGATTTCTTGATGTTGATCATTCTTTCTGAGTTCAGATGGAATTTCAATGTTACTTTGTATTTCTTTAATCACCAGCTGTGGTGAGTATTTCTGTACATATTTATTGGGCATTTAATTTCTTCTGTGTTATGTCTATTCATTTGCCTATTTTTTGATTGGGTCTTTTATTTGGGGCTTCACATTTTTTAGTTATTTATATATTCTAAATATGAATCCACTTTCCGAGGAACTGGTGTAGTGCCTGGGGGGGGGTCCTTAAATTAAGTGCCCAGTCAGGACATGGTGTGTCTTGCCCTCTTCCGTAAATGGGGAACACAGCTTTCTAGACATAGCCACAAGGCTGCTAGACTTAATGTCCGTAGTCACAGGTCCAGATGCTCACTTCTCTACCCAGTGTGTTTCCAGGGTCATGCTGGTTCATTAGTTCTTGCCTCTGGCCCCCAGGCTGTGCTCTCCTAGGTCGGGGGCCACTGCACAGACCTGGTGACTCACACCGGGTGGAGGAAGACATGGCTCTCTCTGGAGGAACACTGGTCCCTGCTGGATTTGTCAGCTATGAAGCAGGTCTGCTCTCATGTGTGGCCAGGATGCCCCTGGGTAGTCATGCTTGTTTTTGTTACCTTGCCTTAAGATACAATGGCCACTGAGGCATATTTTGAAAGAATGCCCACTAGGAACAAATAGGACTTGGAAACAGTAACTGAGATTCTTTAAGAACTTTAACATTCACTGTGGGGGATCTGTGGAGCTGGGCTTGCAGGCTGTTTTTTATCACACTGGGAGGAAGAACTGGATTGGATGTTTTCCCCAGGGAAATCAACCTGCGCTGGGCTCTGAGCACAGCAGATTTTGACATCACAATGTCAGGAGGATACTTTCAATCACCCCAGCAAGCAAATACAGCAGTGACTCGGTTCACCCACTAGGACTGCGGTGATCAGTGGCAGGAATTACATCACTGGTGCAGTGCGTGGGAGGCGCCCACCTGATGTCAGAACCTCTAGAATTGATCAGTCCAAGGATTGACCCAGAAAGACCACTTTCTGCATGACAGAAGGGAATCAGTCTTGGACCTGGACCAAATGAGCAGAGAGCACACAGATGGTTCCACACCGAGAGTTACTTCATTGTCACCTCCTGAAGAGAAAGAAATACTGAAAAATCTACTTATTTACTCTCAACTTCAAACAGCTAAAGATTCTGAGTCTGTCCCTAGCCACCATCAGAGTTCTCCAATGTCTCTGTTTCTGAAGCATCATTTTCTCCTTGCAGACCAGGGGTTCCCTGGTCAAGAGGCCTGATCCTCACCTGTGGAGAATTCAGCTAAAAGACAGCATAAAGCTGGTAGAGGTTAAGACTCTGAATGGGGCAGAAGCAGAAGTACTGAAACCTATATTTGGCATTTCAATGGAAAATAAAGTTTGTGCTTGATTTTTAATTCCATCCAAGTAGTAAACATTATGTATGGTAAAAGTTTGTGATCATTTTTTTTCCCATTTTAGGATAAAGAGTGAAATTGTTTTCATTATCACTAAAGCTATTTAATCTTTCATTATAAAAAAAACTGAAGCTCATGCAAAAGTCTGGATGACAGAATAATAATCCTTTGTATACATTTCATGCAGGTCACCAATCATAAACTCATGGTCTCACCTCACAACCCCAGACATATCGAAGATAGTCCTATATATCCTGGCAATTTGCCCATAAAATTCTTAGCATATATAGTCAATTAATTTTTTTCTTTCTTTTTTTTTTTTTTTTTTTTGAGACAGGGCATTGCTTTTATAATTCAGGCTGGCCCTGAGATCATCCTTGAACTTACAGCAATCCTCTTGCCTCTGCCTCCCAAGGGCTGGGACTACAGGCATGAGTCACCATGCCCAGTCCTGTATATGGTTCTGATTGTTGGCAGGTGTGAGTCTCCACACTCACTCCACACTCCCGGGAGTGTTGTATGTGGTTACCAGTGATCAAACCCGGGCCCCTGCACTTGCAAGGCAGGCACTGGAACCACTGAGCTAAATCCCTGGCCATAAGCAATTAATTTTTCTTAGCATGTGTTTGTAGTACATAGAGAATAGATTCATTATGGTTGTGTGCATGACACATCTCTGTCCTAATTATGTCCTTTTTCCTCATTCTCCCTTTTATTCCATCGTCCACTTCCCATTTGCAAAAGATATATCTCCCTATTTGCTATTATCTGTCTTTTATTTTGCTCTTCAATTTATTTATATTTTACCTTTCCCTTGTTAAATGACTTTTTAAAGAAATATAACCAGACACTTTTTAAAAAAAACTGCTGTCGACAAGTGTTTTAGTGCTAACATTGTTACCTTTGGCACCATATAATTTGTGCTAGGAAATCCTCCAACACTGCTTTATTGCTGGATTCAAAGATAAATTATAAAGTTGAGTCAGAAGGATAGGGAGGAAACTGTTTCCTATAAATTCAACCAGCATATATTCAAGCTGTAATTTTTTACAAAATACAGCCTGTGTAACTTAAAATCCAAATGTAGAAAGGAATGATGGGATATAATGTGAGTTCCAAATATCCTAATAGTCTTCAAACACTCAAACCCGTCAATGGTGATATGTGACTAGGTAAAAAGAAGGTGACACACTACTAACATTTACATTTCTTTCAAGTTTTATTTTACTGGTACATGTGTGTAGTACATAAAGTTTACAGTCCTGGCAGGAATTGATACATGTACATAACACATCTTAAGTCCCTTTCTCATCTCGTTTCCCTTCCTCCCCTCTCTCCCTTGTCCACCAATTTATCTCTATCTTAGTTACTTTTCTTATTGCTGAGACAAAATACGCAACACACAAAGCTAAAGGAGGAAAGGCTTACTTAGGTCACAGTTTGTAGAGTTGTCAGGCCCCAGTTGGCTGGCTCCAAGGCAGGGCAGCACATGGCAGAGGGGTGTTGTATTGGACAAACAATTCATTGTCCACAGAGGACACCAAAAGCAGTAAGGGACCTTATCAGTGTCCTTTTGCCCCTCTTATTTTATCTGGCCTACTTAGAGTATCATCCACACCCTTAATTCATGTACCCTTGAATTTCATTGCACAATGAGTCAGTTCCAGTCTCACACACTCTAGATTCAGCCACCCCTGGAGAAGCCCTCCATGTGACTCTTTGACTGCATGAGGCTAAAGCAAGCCCTAACATGATCCTGTTTTTTTAATGTATATCTGCTGTATGCAATGCTGAAGTACTTTATAAGCTATTTTTTCCACATGGAAATATTAATGTTTAGAATTTGAAGATTTAAAATTAAATTATTCATATCTAAAAGTAATAAATTATGGGCTAAGAGACTATGAATCAAAACTTTTCCCTCAGCATTAGGATGCCACAAGGTCAAGTGGCTTCTCCGAGGGCATATTCTCATCCTGTCTTATCTTTTAGTTATATTCATTTTTCCTCCACATTTTGCCTTATTGGAAGAAAAAAAGATGATGCTCTTTAAGTAAATCTGTGTTCAAATTCTGTGAATACCAGGTTAATCAGGATAAACCTATGATACTGACTCAAGATAAAAACAGATTTCACATTCATGAATCCAGGAACAAACCTGGAGTAAAATTCCTGCAAGTAGGTCTGGGGATTGCTGGGTGGTTAGTATCTACTTAGCAAGGATGAGCACCTGTGTTTGATTTCCACAACATGCACATACGTGCAGACACACCCATGATCTTTTATCTATACCTCTATCTATACACAGATGAATAAGTAATTTCAGTAATGATTTCTAGATCAGCATTATTTAATGAAAATTCTCCTACCTCTTGCTTTATTTTCCTCTCCTTGAAATTCCGTCCCACTGTCACGAGTCTGCTTCTGCCTTGACGGAACACTGGTAAGATGTTAGATGCCAAGGAGCAAAGCCATGGCTTGTGCTTGTGAATCTGAATCTTTACTTGTCTAAGTCTCATATTTTCAGCTTCTGGACTCCAGTTTGAGAATCACAGTTTAAACCACAGACTTGCACCAAAATTACTCGCCCTCTTCAACTTGTGCTTGTACTTATAAAGAGAAGTCAGGCCACAAATGTGTAGTAGATAGATTATTTGACAACACAGATAGCTACATAGTTACGTAATAGTTGGGAAGTACCAGTGAGGGAATTCATTCTAAAAACGAGAGGATGTGAGATGCTTCAGTAGGAAGAAAGAATTTGATGGACAGCTTGAGAATTAGCAAATGTGCTTTCGTGGGAGGTGACCTGTACACATGAGTATTATGAAGACAATGAACGTGTCATGAATGTGGATCAAAAATAGAAGCAGAAATACAACCACCCTGAGGACAAATTTCCGGCACATTACACAGGGCCTTTCTGTGGGGCATGAATGGAAGTGAGGATGAAGGAACCAGAGAGAGCCTCTAGGAGCTAATGGAGACAGCGTGTCGTATTGGGACAGCAAATAACGCCTTTCGATTTGTTCTGCCTGTGCCAGCTTAGAGACTCTTCCTCTGCACTCACTGCAAGCTCCTACCTTCCACATCACACACAGGAAGTCTGTCCTGAGGCTCCCAAAGAGGAGAAAATACGAGCAGTGCCTTTGCGCCTCTCAGCTTGGGACATAAGAATGAGCAGGTAATGTAAATCCCAGTTCGTCTCTGTGAAAAAAGTAGAAAAAGAGCTGCGTGGGAGAAACCTGGGCCTTGACCGGTACATATCCCAGAATTCTCTGGGCCGGCTCACTCCGGGGGCGGGACTCCCAGGGCGGAGACTTTGGAAAGACAGTGACTCTGCGGACCTTGACACAGCAGAACTGCACTCAGCCTTGGTCACGGTCACGGGTCACAGCTCTACCACGCTGGGTAAGTGAAGCTGCCTGAGGCTTTTACATTGTGTAACTGGGTGAAATCTGACCCTGGAAGGCTGTCCAGGACCCTGGATTCTACCCCATCCCTGAATTTCAAACCCTAAAGTTTGTTCAGATAGTTGAGCTGACATCTATGTGAGATCTGACGCTGTAAATACTGAGCAGCATAATAATGACTCCAGCACAGTCTTAGTCAGCCCCCTTGGATTGACTGGAGTCGCAGCCACTCCACGATCTGGCTGTGAGAATTTAAACAAGACAAATAATCTCTCAACTCTGTTTCCGTATATTAAATTAAGAGCCAAAATGGCGGCGAGAGGGTTTGTTGTGAGGATGAAGAAAGTGTACTTTAAAGATAGCTATGTGTAAGGCGTGTTCCTGGACGGATTTTCCTCTTGTGTACTTTTAACACTGTTTCCTCTGTCCAAAACAATGTGTGCCTAGTTCCTAACAATTCCTGCTCCTGCTGAAGCAGCTGGAGAGAAACTTCCAAATGGTCTCAAACATCCAACAAGTTTGACTGGTTTTATCAGAAATGACTAGAGGAGTTCCTGAGGGAAGTTTGGTCACATTGCTAGGAAGCTGACTGGCGGTATCTCTCAGGGCTGTCAAGGACCAACGTTAGGAGCATTTTCCCATGCGGTCAGACCAGGCCAGCGTCACCCAGCACCACTGTATGACTCCAAGCAGCTGCAGGAAAGGGCCTCGGAGACTGTGCTGTGGACTCTCTGCCCTGTGCCCTGGCAAGATGCCCACAGCCCGGCTGTGCTTGCTGCCTCCTTCCTGTAAACCATTCTTTCTTGCTACACCCCTCCTCTTCAGTCCAGCTGACGGCCCCGCCCCTCAGGAGGAACTGAACTGTCCTCCTCTAGCTGCTTCCTGCCCACAGGCCTACTCAGTGCACCGGGGCTCTGCTGACGGCTGTTTCCCTATTTCTCTCCTGGTCTATGCTGATGGCCCTCATCACGCAACTGGCTGCAGGGTCCTGACATAGATGGCAGGTGTCCTGTACTCTAGGGGCACCTGGCCCATGCCCTGTGCACAAGGCCAGAATGGCCAGAGATCTCTGTCCTGATATTTTAAGGCTCCTCCGGTGTGGTGTCACTGCAGGTACAGGAGACCAGAGGCTCCTACCTTTGCTCACAATGTCTAATCAATGGCAAGTGTAGAGATTCCATCTCAAGCCCCATCTACTATGTGCCTTAACAGACAACAGCTGGCTCTCCACAGAAGAAGGCCTGGAAGTTTTGGGAGCCCTAGGTCCTCCAGGAAGAAGCTCTTGTTCAGGCCCCAGTGACAACTCCACAGGCCAGATTAGGGAACCAGGCAGATGGTAAGAGAAATGTAAAGGGATCGAGGTGTCTTTACAGAGAGCCTCATCCCCACACTAGCTTCAGTCCTGAAGACTCATACACCGTATGTACCCTCTCCAGGTCCACTGAACATGCATCCTGTTGGGGTTTTGTTTGAACCTACGATGAAGAGGAGGCCCTGTGGGTTCCACACAAGTTCCAATGTATTTACATTTTTTTCTTACACTACTTTAGACAGAGAATGTACTCTCCAATGCTTGTATAGCTCTCTTTCCTTCTTAGATTATGCCTACCTGCTTTTGCTTTACATTCCAATAATGTAATGTGATGTAATGCTGTTAAATATATTCAGCTGTGGTGAACACTTGCAGTACTTGTGTAACCAAGGTACGAAAGGAAAAGATACTGGAGATTTCTCCATCCTAAGTGTCCACCTAGCTCTGAGAACATCTACCCTAACCAATTTGCTTTTCTTGTTGTTTCTGTAAATGTCTTATAAAAGTTCTTCTTCCCTGTCTGCCTCCCCATTGCATGGTCCTGCCGGGCCTCCCCCCTTCTCATCTGTAGCACTGAATTGCTTCAGATCTGCTGTTGAATCATGAAGGTAGCCTGCTCCAATGAGCTCTTCTTCAGCAGACACAATGTTGCCAACACTGGATCAGACCTCCCCCCTTTCTCCATCTTCACATTTAATTTTCACTTATTTTTCTGATTTGCTGAACCAGTTTGTTCAACGGGCTACATAGTTGTTCACTCAGTGCTCATAGTGGTTCTTTGACGAAGCTTATTTCTTAATTTTCCTTTTAATTTCCTTCTTTAGGGGCCAAAAAAGAACAAACACTTCATCACAACAGCCCCTAGTTTTTATATTTTCTCAAGTTCTTTCCTGTTTGAGATTGTCTTTGTGTTAGTGTCTCCATTCTGATTCAAATAATTATAACACAGTATTGAGGACTAGACTTTCCTGCAGGGCTTTGTAAACATAACTCATTTGCCTCATTTTAGAAATCTCTATGGAACATTCTGTTGCCCACCTGATGTTTTCTTCATCGACTATGTACTTTCTCTACCGTATGTTTCAGTAATTTTTTTTAAATTTTAAATTTCAAAAATCTAAGAATCTATTTCAGTGTCAAGTACATATAATCAAACTTTCCACAATCATCTTGTCTCCCTTTCTCTTCTGTTTCATTTGTGGAAAATACTATTAATTATATATTTGTTTATGTGTGTGAATTTTCTCTTATACTTTTTGAATTATCCCTTCCAGAAGTACCAGGTAGACCGTCTCTGTAATTGCACATCTCTAGATTTCCTCTCAAAGCTGTGTAGAGAAGTGATTCGGTCTTCAGTGTCTCATATTCATCAAAGATTCCTCCAGTGATGCAGTTATAGCAAAGTGTGGTGTTGGGAGGTGAAGCCGCCCAGGAGGCAGTGGGTGCACTCCCAGTGACCCACTGGAAAGGTCTAGCTTCCTCCGCCCTCGACGGGTTCCTCTCTCTCTTCCAATAACTATTCCATGAGCTCTATCTCCACTGTCAGGCCCTCCACCTGCTGCCCTACCTGGAGCCCACTGACTATGGACTGAAGCCTCTACAGCTCTAAGCCTCCTTTGACTTTGGGTGTAGTATATTGTGTCTCAGTGACAGAAAAGAAAGACAGTCTTCCTTCCACTTTTCTTAGCTTTTGTTTGACTTTGGAAATGACTTTATTTTTTCACAAACTTTTACCGTAAAGATCTTCTTATGATTACTGTGATAGTACATGGCATTAATACAGTTCTCTACCATTAAATATGTAACCCACTTATATTTAGTTCATTTTCTGTGTTCACAAATCTTTTGTTTCATAAAGCAGATTATTTCTTTACCTTATTCAACAACTTTCTGTTAACAAATCCATTTTGTAGGCTCTAGCCTACCACATGCCTAAGAAGAACTTCTATTCATTTGTTTTTCTTCCTGGACTGGTTGTTGTTATTGTTATTTTTTTCATGTAAATCATCTGTGTTACATCTTTTCTTCTCACCCTAAGGCTGTGCTGTATTTCCATGTGTTTTCCCATCGTATTCCTTTATGTGCAGTTGTGTCTTGGCTGAGCTTTCCTCTTAGGGCATACTTCGGTCTTGTTCTGTCTCTGTATCCCCAGCTACAGTTGTGTCACCAGCTGAATGAAGTCCAGGTGTTACTACTGTATCCTGTACATTGCTGCGTCTGCTAAATGTATTAGTAGTTATCAAGAACATGGAACATGTTCCAGTTTTCCCTGCTGTTGCCATAGCAACCATTTAAGTGGTTGCTTCTGTGACCTCTTATGGGGGCTTCTGGAACCCCTTGGCTTAGAACTCCAGGGAGCTTCCCTATACCATCATTTACCTCCCACACCCTTCCCAGGAAAACTCAGTCATGTACCATTTTGTCATTTTTCTTTTCTAGCTGATTACATTATTTTCTTAAGTTGTGTTTAATAAAACTCCTCTTTGTTTTTTTTCTGAGAAAAATAATCTCAGATTTTTTTTACTGTTTGCTCTCCTATTTTTAGGCTTTGGGCCTGGAAGAAGAAATATCCCAAGACTTCTGAATTAATACTGACCATCAACCTGCATTCAGACAAGACAGGTATATGCCTTCCTGAGGGGTCTCAGCGGGTTGCTGGGTTTGGTTGCTCTGCTTGCTGTGAGTCTCCTGTGTGAACAGTCAGACCAAGAAGTCACAGGTCTATATAGAAAGAAAGTAGCACTGTCACTCATCTCTCTCCCTACAACTATTTTCCAAGTGCCTTCATGTTCACCACATTTTAGGAATGCAAAAGTCTTTACATTTGTTCACAGAAAAGCATTATTTGCCTACAACATGTTGCTAGTATGGAGGCCATTTATGGTATCTGACTTCATTTTTATGCACCTGCAATTATTAAATCTCAACTGGCACTTTATCCTTTCATAAAAGCATTAAATGCACAAGAGTGAAAGGATGGACTAATGGGTGAAAGTGTACAGAGGAGGCGGGACAAACACCTGAAAATAGATTATAGAATTTTAAAAGAATGATGTGCATTGATGACACAAACAACAAATTGTGTGGAGAGCACCTCATTCCTCCAAGTCAATGTCCCTTCTCCATGAACATTCCGCAAACCTCCCGTTAAGGAACTAACAAGGAACTGGGGAAGTTTGACCACAATGATTCATTTTTTCTGAGCCTCAGCACTAGAGGTTTAGGATTTGTGCAAAGACAAATATGTTCTGTTGCAACTAAGGGAAAGAAAAATGCTAGTTTAATAGGAAATGCTGTAAACATCGGGAATTTATCTCCAGAACACATTTTCCAGATCTTTAAAGGTTTTTGTTTTGTTTTGTTTTTGTGTGTGTGTTGGGATTTGGAGTCATACCATCATGTGTTAATCTTTTTTGTTTGTTAGTTTTAAATTGATTTTATTGGCATATTTTATATATACATTATGATCACATTTAACACTGAGGGTTTGTACCAGTACATGGAACATTTTGATTCATCACATATCTTAAGTACAAAGTCAATGAACAAATTACACTCTAGCTCAGCGTACTAATTGTTGAATGAATGAATCTATCAATAAGTGAATGCATATTAATTTTTGAATGGAGAATTTTATGTAAGTTTTAATCATTAAATTCACTGAATCCATTACCATAAATACCATCTACTATATTGCAGAATTCATCTCATATCAGGAAATGGTCAGAAGCCTATTTTAAAGGATACCATTTGGAATATGCTTTTCTTTTATCACCAAGAAAGCCATATTTAAGCTAGTTATTATCTGGCTCATCTTTCAACCTGGATTTCCAATTTCTAACCCTGAAACAATGAAAGTAATTATAAATTTCTTAAAAACTTATGCTGGGATCACAGAATACTTAATGAAATTAGGAATATATCAGTTCATATAAATTTATTATATACATATTTATTAACATTGTTTGTATTTACATATTTAAAATGTGTTCTAGCTACAATTACCCTACTTCTGAAAATCCAAGAGCACATTTAGTGATACGTCCTTTTTGGTCTGTTCTCCATCCCCAGGATACCATGGATATTGAAGAATATTTCAAAAGAATTTGCTACCAGAACTTTAAGAACAAATTAGATTTGGAAACATTAACTGACATTTTTCAGCATCATATCCAAGCTATTCCCTATGAGAACTTTTACATGCATTGCGGAGAATCTATGGCATTGGACATAAAAACTATTTTTGAACAAATTGTGAGAAAGAACCGGGGTGGGTGGTGTCTCCAGACCAATCAACTTTTGCTCTGGGCTCTGACCACAATAGGGTTTGAGACCACCATGTTGGGAGGCTATGTTCACATCAGTTCAACTGATAGCTATAGCCATAATATGATTCACCTTATAGTACTGGTGACCATCGGTGGCAGAAACTACATTGTTGATGCTGGGTTTGGACGCTCCTACCAGTTCGTGGAGCCCCTTGAATTAATTTCGGGGAAGGATCAACCGCAGTTGCCCGCCATTTTCCGCCTGACAGAAGAAAATGGAATCTGGTACCTGGACCACATCAGAAGAGAACAGTACATTTCAAACCCAGAGTTTCTTAATTCTGACCTTCTAAACTTGAAGACACACCGGAAAATTTTTTCCTTTACCCTTGAACCTCGAACAGCTGAAGATTTTGAGTCAATAAATACTTACCTTCAGACAACGCCAACGTCAGTGTTTCTCACCAAATCAGTATGTTCCCTCCAGACCCCGGAAGGGTTTTACTGTTTAGTGGGCTGGACTCTCACCTATACAAGATTCAATTATAAGGAAAACATGGATTTTGTAGAGTTTAAAACACTAAATGATGAAGAAATAGATGAAGTACTCAAATCTATATTTGGTATTTCACTAGAGAGAAAACTTGTGCCAAAACATGGTGGTCCAAGTTTTACTCTTTAGATAAAGAGTAGAAATGGTCTTCAATGTACTACATGTAATTAAATATTGTATCATAAAATTTTAAATATGTATTAAAGAAGAGCAATTAGATATTCAGACATTTACATCACCAATAATTAACTGATGGCCTATCTATTCTACTTTTTTTTTTCTTTTTTTTTTTAAGGAAGGATCTTTCTGTGTAGTTCAGACTGGTCTTAAACTCACCAGGTAGCCCAGTCTGTCCTGAAACTGGTGGCAATCTTCTTGCCTAGCTTCCAAAGTCCTAGGTCCACCATTTCAACATAAGATTTGACTCATACAAACTGTCAACATAAATAACTAAATGACTTTTTAAAGAAAGATAATCACACAACTTTGCAAAATTAATATTTGAAATGTCTTAGTGATGGTGTGTTATCTTGTGAGCCATAATGATTCATGCTACAAAACACTTCAATGTTGGTTTAGTTTTTAAATTTGCAACCAATTTCTATCAGTAGATGAATAAAGAGTGCAGTGAAGCTATTACTTCCAGTGAATTCAACCAGTCTATATCTAATCTCTAATACTTAGAAAGTACTTCCTGTATAATTTGGGATTTAAATGCAACAAAGAATGAGACACAATGACCTAACTGTCCTCAAGACAACACTTAAAGTCAAACCTAATACTGTTATTTGGTGTCAAGCCTGAGCTAATAATTTCTCTCAGATCCATTTGTTTATATATTGTTCTAACAATGATATTTAGAGTTTTTGGCTGGCATATTGATGTGACTTATGTCTAAAATAATGATACTTGAATTGTGAAATCCAGATCATCGAGAAAATTTGTTCTAAAAAGTATATTAAAACACTGTCACTTAGCGTAATGTGGGCTGATATTTTTGTTTGGAGACATTATGGAACTATGTGTCATCTTTTTGTGCTGTTTCTTATTTACCAGTTATATTCATTTACTTCCTGCCATTTTTGATCATAAAGAAAAGCACACAGATTTTTTTGTGTGAATATTCAGACTCCAAATCCTGGGAAACAGTGAATGACCTGTAAATCTGTGAACATTATTCCTCAAAGATATAATGAGTATAGTACATAAACAACACAATGTCAAACTAGAATAAATGCCAAATCAACACTTGCTGTACAAGTGAATGAATAATATCGTGACTAATTGATTTTTGGTAGTGGGTGACCATTCAATGGAATTCTTCCCTCTTGTTTTATTGTATTCTCTTATTGTTCCTTCTATCATTCACTATGTACCTTGAACTTGAAAATCCCAGTCCTGCTGTCAGAAGCCTGCTTCACCTGTGACAAAATGACAAGATATGAGATGCTTGATATCTAAGATCACGGCTGATGCTTTAGTACCTGAAACTTTACTATTCTAAAACTTATATTTTCTGACTGTGGATTCCAGTGTGGAGACTAGAGTTTTGTGTTGATTCTTCCTCTTCAGCTTGTGATCATAATAATTAGGTGACATGAGAACCAGGAACTGGGACAGAGCTGTTTGTTAGGAGAGTGGGTTATGTTGTACTTCAAGTATTTTATGTAGTGAAATAACAAGTGAGAGTTAACAGAGATGGAGGACGTCTTAGGAAAAGTGGACATGAGACCTGTAATGAACGAGGAGGAAAGAAGAAAACATATGTCTGTATATGACAGTTTACCACTTTCCTTACATTACTGGATGACTTTTCAAAAACTCTGCCTACATTTTTGGCAGTATGAGGTGGCTTCATGTGCACTGGATGACAAATTATTTTCTCACATTGGTCTGACCAACACCATGCTGCTAACAAGAAACACAGAATTGTTTCATAGAGTGGCTTGGGGAAAGTCAAGCAATCTTAACAGTGACTCAAGAAAAACACATCACACAATGAGTACTCTGAAACCAACGAAACTGTCTTTTCTTACCCACATCTGCCATACAGAAGAAAAAAGTCAAAGTATTTTGAAAGAGACTCAGAGGTGAAAAATTAGGTTTCAGATTCAAGAGATGAATCTTGACTATAAAGGTAATTTTATCAGAAGAGACCTAAATGGCAAAAAAAAAAAAGGATCTCATGAATCTATTTGCCAGGATATTACAGTGCCTCTCTATTCCTTATGTTTATCCAGTAGCATTTCTACTTTTTTCCCCCACTGTACTGGGCATCAAATTGAAGACCTTGTGCTTGCCAGGTAGGTGTGCACTGCCACTGAAATAAATCCCCAGGATTTCTATTTTGATGTGGGGGACCAGAGGGCCCCCCATGATTAGAATGTGGCCCATCCAGTCAAAGCTTCAGGACCAATAGCATAAAAGCCAGAACCTCAAGATGTGTCTGGACAGGTGGTGATAGAGAGGATATTTTAGTTTTTTCTCTTTCTGTGATGAAGATGAGCATGATTTTTTTTTTCCAGTTGTGTCCATAGTAAGCCAGAGAGAGAAAGTGACGAAATTCTTCCATTGAGTGGAACCTCCAACCCTTGGGATAGAATTGTTGGAAGTGGGTTAATTTTATACTTCCATCTCAGTTGTCTATGGTCTGAGGCCACCCACGAGCGGAATACCGCATGCAGCAAAGTCAGCTCTAGCTACAAAGTTTATAATAACTATGCAGAACAAAGATCTAAATAAACAACCCAATATTATACCACCTGGTACTAGAAAAAACAAGAAGTAAGTCCAAATTTAACAGAAGGGAGGAAATAACAGATCAGAGCAGAAACAAAGTAGACACTACTTAAACCGCAGAAAAGATAAATGATACTAAAATGTTTTTTAAAACTTAAGCAAAATTTATACAATGACTAGAAAATGAGAGGTTTCAAATAAAATGATCATTGAAAGTGGAGATACTGAAATTGGTAACAAAGAAATATACTAGATTGATATTGACCAAGAATACTGAATCACTAATTACTAGTACCTACCAAAGATGAGCCTAGAGCCAAACGATTTGGTGGCTGATCTGTTAATCATTTATAAAGAAAAATAAGGACATTTCTTCTCAAATGCTTCCCAAAGACTGAAGGAGAAGGGATAGTCATTACTTCATTTCTCAAGGCAAGTAGAATCCTCATTGCCAATCTCATAACTGAGAATAGCACTTATATCCACAGCTTAAAGGTGCTAGGCTCATGGCGGTCAGTTAGGGGAGTCAGTCATAGTTACTGACTTCATGATGGAAACATTACAAAGGAAAATAAAAGGTGAATATACATGCATTTTTCATGGTGGTGAGGAAGCTCAGGAGGAGAACAGTTCCAGAGAGGAGGGGTTGAGGAAGGAGGTACAGACACCAAGGTCAGACTCCATTGCCTATCCAGATACACTTAGGTATTTCTTTATCGAGTCACACTGACATAGCACAATTAATAGTAAGAGCGCATTAAAAGATCAACTAACATCACCAAGTGAGATTTTTTTGTTGTTGTTGAGGTGAAAGCATGGTTCATTATACGTAAATCAAAGATGATTCAAACACATCAACAGAACAAAAGATAAAAACAAAACATAGAAAAGCATTTGGTAAAATTCAGCATTTGTATTTCCCGATTAACAAAAAATCTAAGTATTTTTGGTATAAAAAATTTCCCTCAGCATAAGAAAACTCATGCATGACAAGCTTAGAGTAACTACAGCTAATCATGTATACTTCTAAAGACCAAAAGAAGGAGATTTTAAGTGTTATCACCAGGAAGAAATGATAAATATTTGAGGTAAGGGATATATTGACTAGCCTGACTTAATGTTTTCTCAACACCCACATATAATGAAATAACATATTTTATCCCTGAAATCTGTACAATTTTTGTCAATCCAAAATAAAACTTCAGAAATCTAAGTGAATGAGCTCAATGGATTAATGATTATGAATCCATTTACACTCCTTAACAAATTACCCTCAACGTTAGCAGTTTGAAACAACCACTTTTTAATATTCATATATTCTTTGAGTTTGGAATTTAGAAGTACAAAGAAGAACAGCTCTTGTCTTCTCGCCAATGTACAGTCATAGCCAAGAAGTGTTCTGCTGCTGGCAATGACTGTGTGGTTCTGTTCTAGAGCCCTCTAAAGTATCTTTACCAGCATGAGTGGAAGCAGAATGGTGCTAGCGTGGTAACCCTACCTGTGTCCACCATGTAATGTGAGCTCCCACATAGCATGGCTGCTGCAGCATAGTCATATGTTCTTACATGATAACTCTGGGTTCTATATCTGATTCTTTCAGCTTACAAGGTGGAAGATGCATCCTTTTATTTATTTAATGTGATGAGATTCATGTTACACAGAACTATTTTAATTGTATAATCTATTATTTTTTAGAATGTTCCCAACATTATGTAACCACTACCATATCTAGTTCCAAACATTTTTATTACTTGTAAAGCCCATTTAATTCTTAATTCCTATTAAGAATTTTGAATCACTTTTTATAACGTAAGTTGAAAGTTTGTAGCATCATTTTTGTCACTTTCTGTTGGATTTCAACAATGCCAAGACCTTCTAACATCAAAAGAGGAAATTTGTCTTCATTCTTAAGGTAGAAATAGAAGGTCTTAGATTATTTTAAACACCAGGTGTTTTTCTTCTCAACTTTGGGATAATCTCGTCAATTTTCTACATGGAAAAATTCATATTTCTTACATACACAAAATGCATCTTCCCCATACCCAACTGTCCTAAGAGTATTTCCATAATACAGTGATATTCATAGAATTCAGCCCACTTATCTTGTGATCTGGTCCAGTAGAAAATGATGCTTCTGTCCTGTTTTCTGAGCCTAACATCAGGCATCATTATCCTTGATCACAAGTTTTGTGCACCAGTGGAACAAATCATTTGTTTCCCACTTTCCCAAATAAAGAGTGAAACAAGCAGAAGATACTCACCATAGGCACCTCCATTCAAAGGAGCTAAACAATGAGCCCCTAACAGTCATCAGTCAGTGGCACATGTCTGTTCTGAGTCCCCCTGAAGCCACGTGACCGACTCATTTTTTAGGGCTCAGTTGTGTTACCTGGGAATTGCTTCCATGTTTCCTGCCTGAATTCTGTCTTTTGGATTCACCATATGTCCTCTCTCACATTTTCATAATGAGGGCAACTAATAACAAAACTTACTATCTCATGAAGGATCTTACAGTTTTTCTCATAATTCTTTTCTAGGGTGAAGACTATTCTAGCTTTAGCCCTCCTAAAAACCACCAAGATATTCTGGAAAATAGGACATGTAGTATAATATGATAACTATCAGAGAAGTATAAATCTAAGCAACAAAATATGCAAATCTGTTAATGTAATGAGGCAATGTTTTTGAGATGTACTGTCTTGAGTTTGGTACCCTGTAAAGAACTCTTTAGCTTGTGTCTGAAACAATAAGGTTAGTGAGAATGGAATAACAGCTCTAATGGAATAACAGCTCTAATGGAATAATAGCCAAGAAGGTACAATTACTTGTGGCTAGGGGAGTTGGCAGTTGCACAAGAACAGTCAGAGGCTCCTGGGATGGTAGTTTATGTTAGAGATGAAACCAATAAGCAAGAAAGAATACAGACTGAGAAAGTAAGATGGCAAAGCACAAAAATTAATATGGAAGTTCAGTAAGGTTGAGGATGTGGGCAAATGGCTTCAGTGACACTGGAACTTACAAAAGACCATAAATAAATGACTTCTCAAATTGTCTGCCCAAGGAAGAAGTATTTATTCATTGATTCCATGTACATATTTCCTTGTCTCTGGAAGGTGGTTTCTCCAAAGAAAGATGCCTGGGAAGACTAATACTGAGGTATCCCTTTCTTTCTCTTTCCTCTGAAGGTCACCACGAAAGATTATTATATCCATGTGAATTAGATTTTGTTTGATATTTTAAAATACTTGTTTCTACTGTGATGTAGAAAAGGCAGCCCTGAACACCCAGTAACCCTCACTGGGAAAATGGCAAATGCTATCTCTCTGCAGCAATGCCACTTGCTTGATACCATTACAATAACTGATAGAGAAAAGTCGACTGGCATGGGTTCCAAGAAGCTAGGAAGAGGGCCTGCAATAGTGCAAAGAGGACAGCCAGATAACAAGAGTCAGGAATCACCATCACCATCACCCCAGCAGCGCCTTCCTGAAAGCACTTCACATCCAAGTGAAGTCACACCTCTGTGTTGCTTTTTTTGGTGACACTCAGAATATATTAACAAATCCTCCATTTTAAAAGATTCAATTTCTTATTTAGTTACTCAGCCAGACAGGACTTTAGACATGAAGAGGTAGCCTGTGTCCTACCTTCCTTGTCAACTTAGCCACAGTGTTCGGAGGCATCTCAAGTGTTTGTTTCATCTACACCCATCATGTTATGTGTTTCTGTAGGAAAAAAAAAAATCTAGGTGTTTAATAAATGTAGCTATTTGGCACTAGTTATGCAAATAGAACTCTAATTCTAGATGTGTTAATTCTCCTTCACAGTTGGCTGCACAGGCCAGTTCCCACCTTCTGGAATTTGTCCCTCTGGTCATAGATGAATTTTTGTTGTCAATAAGAATGACTGTTGTCCAACACTCTCAGCATGGGGAAAGATACTGTGAAGCCTTAGGTTGGTGCTGTAAGAAATAACTTCTCTCCATCAATGTCATTATGTTCTCATAGTCAAGCTCCATTTCCACGTGAAGTCATACTCCTGTGTTGCTTTTTCAGTGACACTTAGAATATATTAACAAATCCCTCCCTTTTAAAAGATTCAACTTCTTGTTTAGTTACTCAGCCAGACAGGACTTTAGACATGAACAGGTGTGGATAGTTGGCTGTTGTTACTGTCTGTGTCACTGGCTGGTTCTGTCTGCCAGTTCTCCACCTGAAAGCTTCTCAGCTCAAGGGGCAAGGAAGCCATGCATGTGCTGGGTGTATTACAAGTCCTTTCCACACTCTGGGGAGGCAGGGACAGGTATCAAACCCACAGCACCTGCACATGCTGGAAACTGTGATTTAAGCATAAAGGAACTATTCACTCTCCATGCAAAACCCAAGCACTCTGGCTCAAAGGACGCCAATCCAGATGGACATCAAAGGCAGTGAGGATTCTACCTCTGATAACCTTTCTCCTTAGCAATACATTCTTTCAGAGATACATTCACTCATCTTCCTGCTTAACCTTTGATAAGCATAAATTTTACGCATTCCTCTCCTTCCAAAAAGTTCTCAAAAAAACTTGTCCTTTTACTGCTTCATGCATGCTCACCCTTCTTCTTTGTCATGGGTCTTGCTCATCAGGCAATTGATCGGGCTTCTGATAATAGATTCACTGAAATTACCTACATTACTACTATTTCTGTGACAGATTACAAAATATGTTTCTTTACTCAGATTGTGTAAATAAGAATACTGAGATGCAGAGAGACTAAATAATTTGCCAAAATAAAAATACCTAGTAAATATTACAGTCAGTGAACATCAGTTGGTGGTCTGGGCTGAATAGCATCTGACCAAAATGAGCTAAATTGTGCCCTCCAAAAATTGTGTCTAGTTGGATTTGGGGATCTTCAAAGATGTGAATAAATTAAAATGGAGTGATTAGGCTGGGCCTTAATTCAAAATAACTATTGCTCTTTCAAGAAGGGAAATTTGGGAAATGGATAAAACTGATCCCAGGGATATACATGCACAGGGAAAAGGTCAGATTAGAAGACAGCCAAGGAGATGCACCCCAGAAGAATCCAATTGCTGACACTTGATCCAGGACTTTAGCCTCTGTGATAAGATAAAGGTGCTCTATGCAAGCCACCCAGTCTGTCATTTTGTTGGGGAAGTTTTAGCATGGGGTGGAGTTGAATTGCTAATAACAAAACCACCAACAATATCTTAAACTAGGTGTTGACAGTACCCCATGGGCCAAATCCAGATGCGCCTCAGTTGGTAAATAAATTTTGTAAGAGTGTAGGCTCAGCTGATTGTATGTTGTCCATGGCTGCTTTGTTCTTCATGTGGAATTTAGTAATTGGTAAAGCCAAGATGGCCCCAAAAGCCTAAGGTATTTTCTGTATTGCTATTTAAAAAGTCATACCAAGGAATTTACTTATTATATGGCTCACTACATAAACAGTTGTTGACTTATGTTTTAAACACATAGGGGCTTATGGCTTCAAATAAAAGTTCAACATCTGGAAATTCAGCAATGGAAGGGCTTCCCTACCAATGTGGTCGGCACCTAAGCTCAGAGCCCCTCCTGTCTCTTTGGTCCAAAAGGATAACTTTATATCTCATGTTCTCAAGATAAAGCATGTTGACTGGATCTCTGTCCACCATGCTTGCAATTTTAGAAACAAGGTCACAGCAAGGCACAGGAAAAGGTTCCTCCTATGTGAATCACATCTAGACATCTAGCTTTTTAAACAGCGGCCACAGTCTCAAAGTCCTGATGTCATAGAGTCACCAAAAGGTTAAGGTGAGGGGAGATATGAGGAAGAGATTAGGGGGGTAAAAACCCAGTGCTTGGGGAAAGTGATACAGAGTAAGCACATAAGCTCCCCAGAGCTTTCAGTGACTCATTACCCTTCTATCATTGCTGCCTCGTTAGAGGGAAAGTCTGACAAGCAGCTTGGGGGAGGGAATAGCTCTCCAGCGAAGGGGTTCACCTTAGTCTCACGCAAAGAACAAAAAGGTGGGTGTGATAAAAGCACAGATGTTTTAAACACAAGTAACTGAGGCAAATCAGCTTTGCAGTCACTGGATGCTGGTTGCTGGCCGTAAGCAGCCTGTCCTACATGTAGTTTGCCAGGCAGCTTGGTACATTAAAGCAGCTCAAAAGACAAAACTTCTTGAAAAAGGACCAACACAAGTGGAGGTCATGGCAACACGTGGTTGTGGGTTGTTCAGGTCTGTTTCCAGCCCCTCTGCCTCCCGAGTCACAGCCTATCCTGACACCAATGCAGGGAGCCACATGGCAGTGTTGCTCCGAGCAAGCGGCTGGGCAGTGTGGCTACCAGTGGGTTTGGGGAGGGAACTAGAGCTCACCACGGATTGGAAAGGCACCAGGTATAATTTCTTGCTTGAATCTAGCTTCTTGACAGTAGTAAAATAGATTTCCCTCTATGGACATCCGCACTACAGGAAGAGCCTACCAATGAACACTCTCATTATGCCAACCAGATTTTCTCTTGCTGTCTCTTAGTTGTATTCATATAACAAATGGTGGATAGTACAAGATGGAAGGATTATGGACATACCTGGCCCCAGCACTCACATTCTGGAAAGAAATAAAAAAGAGACAGGTTAGCAGCGGGCGGCTCGGGAAACAGCGACTGTGCCACTGAATCTGCACCGGGTTTGGAGTTTACTTGTCTCGAGGCCCACGCCGGAAGAGCTCCCAGGGACTGAGTTTAGCAGCGGGCGGCTCGGGAAACGGCAACTGTGGCACCGAGTCTGCGTCACTGAATCTGCGCCGGGTTTGGAGTTTAATTCTCTCCAGGCCCATGCCAGAGGAGCGCCCAAGGACTGAGGTTAGCAGCGGGTGGCTTGGGAAACGCCAACTGTGCCACTGAATCTGCACTGGGTTTGGAGCTTACTGGCCTCCAGGCCCACGCCGGAAGAGCGCCCAGGGACTGAGTTTAGCAGCGGGCGGCTCAGGAAGCGGTGACTGTGGCATCAAGTCTGCATCACTGAATCTGCGCCAGGTTTGGAGCGTACTTGTCTCCAGGCTCAAACCGGAGGAGTGCCCAGGGACTGAGTTTGGCAGAGGGCGGCTCGGGAAGTGGTAACTGCAGCACCGAGTCTGCGTCACTGAATCTGCGCCGGGGTTAGAGCTTACTGGCTACCAGGCCTGCGCGGGAAGAGCGTCCAGGGACTGAGGTTAGCAGGTCAGAGTCTGATTTTCTCCACAGTAACTGCAGAAGCACATCCAGTCAGCTTGTACTGGTCCCAATATAGACTGCAAAGAGCAACCCAGGAAACACTGCTATTTTAAGGTTCCTAACTATTAAGAGGAAAGTAACTTGGAACAAACAGTGCCAGAAAACAGGGCAGGTCAGAGATGAGGAAACACTCCAAATCTCAGACACAAAGATCCTCACCTCCAAGTAACACAGGGGGAAGGGAGATAGAGAAGTGTGAAGCCCAGTCTCCAGGGCCCTTGGAAATGGTAACCAAAGCAGATCTAGTAAAATGGAAATCAGAGCTGATC
>PVIR01023205.1:0-27332 GCA_004026965.1 Petromus typicus | reverse complement strand
TATTTCAATTCAAACACAGTACCATAGTCCAAACCTACAGCTTCTGAAGACTGTCCCAGGCCTTGTCCTGGCTACAGTTTCCCACACACAACTGTCTTCTGATACCCTTCGTTGCCCTGTGCTTTGAATTCCTAACATACCTTATTTGTATATTTGCTCAGCGGTTCTAAGGAGGGCCAGGCTGTGGTGAACAATTACTCCAGGTGCTTTTGTTAGTGCAGATAAAAAGCTCAGTTACTCTAACCCACTTCTCCTTGCCAACTACAAAGGCAACTCAAGGCTCCGATGTTACTAGAAACCATTGAACACTTTCGTACTCAAAAGAATAAGAACACTAGTTTTCTTAGAGTACAACAAAACTCCTCTTCCTGGGGGCTTTATAGATTGTTCAGAGGGTAAAAGATGAGGTTGTATTTTTGGCTCTGAGGGGAAGAGCAGAGGACCTGGAAATGTGGTCTGTTTGGAAATGAATGATGAATGTGTTACATCAAAATGTATTTGTGTGATCCGTTGCACCCTTGTCAGCTCCTTAAAATGCAGTAAATATTTATGGAGGGTCAGTTGGGTGCCAGGTGCTGGCGTAGAGAGCGCAGATCAAAGGCCAACACCTCTGTTCTTCTCTCACTCTGGAGGAGGAAACAATGCACAGAATAGTAAGTGGTGTGTGGTTGTGAGTCATGAGTGAAGGGGAGGACAGACAGGAGTGGCCCCCGGAGCCCCAGGGGGAGCAGCAACCGCAGTCCAAGTAGAGCAGTCACGGGAGCTTCACTTACATGGTGGGAAGCAAAGAATGGGCGAAGACAGGTGGTGTTGAGGAACAACGCCCAGGGGAGTGAGCGGGGCAGGCAGGAGGAAAAGTGAAAGCAAAGGGCCACAAGTGGGTGCCAGACTGGGTGAGGGAGCTAGAGGGGAGGGAGAAGCTAGGAGGAGAGGAGGCGGGTGTGTGGTGTGTATGTGTATGTGTGTGTGTGTGTCTTTGTGAGACCACGCAGGCTTGCCGTGCATTCTGATGGCTTCACTTTTCCCATAAGGGAGCGGGGATCCCTGGAGGTGTTTGAATGGAGGGACCCGGTGCAGGTGTTTTTCTCTGGCTGCTTGGTGGATTGTATGGGGCGAGAACACAAGTGATGGGTACATCATGTTCACTTGGTGACTGTGTGTTATGAATCCATGCGAGTCACCCTTGGATTGAAGTCTGGAACATTTTCTCCCGTAACTCTGCAGTCCTGAAGTAGCACCTCCCTTTTTGTACAGACAGGGTAAGAATATGCATCCACTCATTTACTAAATATTTAGTGTTAGGTGTCTACAGCATGCCTTGGGGGTTCAGGATGAATGAGTAATCTGGAAAAAACCCACAAGTGGAGGGGGCAATGAACAAATAATATATGTAAGATGAATATCTCTTATCCCAAACTTGGAAATCCAAATTCCAGGGAGGGGGGTGATAAACGCTTGTTATTCTAGCACTTGGGAAACTGAGGCAGGAAGATTGCCTTGAGTTTGAGGTCAGGCTGGATTATATAGCAAGATCTTTTTTTTTTAGTTTTTTTTTTTTTTAGTTTTTTGAGACAGGGTCCTGCTTTGTAGTTCAGGCTGGCCCTCAACTCACTATGTAGCCCAGGCCAGCCTTGGACTCTTGGCAATCCTCCTGCCTCTGCCACCTGAGTGCTGTGATATGTGGTACTGGGAATTGACCTTGGGACCTTGTGCTTGCAAAGCAGATGCCGGAACCACTGAGCTAAATCTCTGTCCCTACCTACCAAAATCTTGTCTCAAACAACAAACAAAAAAGTTGGAAACCCAAAGTGCTGCAAATTCCAATACTCTGAATGTTGATATAACATTGTAAGTTAAAAAAAAATAATCCACACCATGAAAATTTGTTTTATGCTCAAAGTTTTTAAAATATTGCATACAATTATCTTTACGAAATGTATATAAAGTACATATGATGCATCTATGACTTCCATATTTAGACTTGGGTCCTATACCCCATGTATCCTATTACATTTGTGCTAAATCTAAAATCTAAAAACATCCCAAATCGGAAACACCAGCCCTAAGCATTTCAGATAAGGGACATTAGGTCAGCATGTAAAACCCACCAGGCTGTGATCAGTGCCGAGATCCAAGAGGTAAAGAAGACAGCACAGAGAGGCTGAGGCAAGGGGCTGCTTAAGTGGAATAACACACTTCTAGTGCAATGGTATTTGTGAAGTTGTCTCTATGGGCAAGTCATGCGCCAGGTGCGGACACATTCTCTACCCCTGCAGCCCTCCAGGGACTCTGAGTCTGTGGTAGATGGAATTCCAGGATGTGGCCCTAGCTAACACACACCATAGCAGCCCAGGACTTTGAATATGATGTTCTAGTTGCTCCTGGGCTGGGAGGTGTTAGGTGTTTGGTGGCCCCTAAGAAAGGCGATGGCCTGACCTGCCAGATGAACCTGAAGAGATGCGGCTTAGAAGAAGAGATCTGCAACATGGGAACAGGAAGTTTCTCCACTGCTGGCTTTGGAGACAGAAGTGGTCACACAGTGAGGTCACACAGCGCAGCTTCTCAGAGCAGCCCCATGCACCCAGGGGACAGGATAGGGGTCTCATCCTACCACTACAGGGACCCAGCTCTCTCCACAGCTTGAAGGAGCTTGGAAGTGGGTTGTTTTTGTTTGTCTGGTTTTTTTGAGATGAAAATGGAAGTTGAATTCAGGGCCTTTCACATCAATCCCCCAGCCCTCTATTTTTTATTCTGAGATAGTCTTATTAAATCACAAAACTCTCCAGGCTGGATTTAAACTTGTGATCTTTCTGCCTCAGTCTCCCAGTGAACTGGATGCTTTAAGCACGTCTCTAGACGAGAATTCAGCCCAACTGACACCTTAATTTCTGCCCTGTGAGAACCTGGGCAGAGAACTCAGGCATGCGGTGCCTGGACTTTGTACCTACAGACCGAGAGACAATAAATGAATGTTTTACCATGCTATTAAATTTATGGTAATCTATTATGGTGCAATAGAAAACCAGTATAGATTCTAATAAAAGCATATGAAAATATTTATTAGCATCCATAATACAAAGGGCACTCACAAGGGTGGGACTATCTTTTGCCCCGTGTGTGTGTGTGTGTGTGTGTGTGTGTGTATGTATGTGTGTATGTATGTATGTGTGTGTGTGTGTGTGCGTGCACGGGCGCGTGCATGTTTGTGTGTGTGTGTATGTGGAACTGAAGATCGAATCCACGGTCTTCATACTAAGCTACATCCCAACCCTTTTTTCATTTTCAATTTTGAGACAAGGTCTCACTAAGTTGCTAAGTTGCCCAGGTAGAGCTCAAACTTGTGATCCTCCTGCTTCATCTTCCCAGAGTGCTGGGAGGTATGTGCCACCACACAAAGCTTTTTATTGGTTTAATGTTATCCCTGAGCACTTTTACATCATGCTGTTAGGTTCTTTTTCACATTTTAAAATATTGTTTCTGGGTTTGTTGTTGTTGTTTTTGTTTGTGGAGATAGGGTTACACAATGTATCCCAGGATGGCCTTGTAATCCTTCTCCCTCAGCCTCCCGAGCACTGGGATAACAGACATATGCTATCATGACCAGCTAAACCTTATTTCTTATCAAGTTACAAGTAACACTGCTTGAGATCCTTTCATTCTCACAATGAATATTCATTACATGTATAGTAGGCATCTCAAAACTGTTTCCTCTTTTTCTCTGGGGACATGGTACTGTTTTAAGGGAACAAATCATCTCAAGAGATGAAGGAGACTCTTTGTCCACAACCATAAAAGTCATTTCCACATGAGACACAAAGAAGAAAGAGTTTTTGCCTAGAGGCTGCTTGGTGTGGGGACAAAAGCCAATTGGTGCTTTTTAGTGTAGGGGAAAGTTTGCCTTGTTTATTTAAAACAAAAACAAAAAGCTTGTTTAAACTGGTTCTAGAGGGTTGTTTTCACCAAGTGATTGTTTAATTTGATCTGCTGAGTTTATTAAAGGAGGTAATTTAAGGAAGGACAGACACTTTGTCACTAGTTGGTAAACTGGCTTCATGCTGAACACCGGGAGGAGGATGACTATGCCTAGAACGTGGCGTGAAGGGGACGCAGGCTGAGTAGAGGGAATTCACCACTCGGGCTCATGCTGTAATGTTGTTACAGCACTCTAATAATTAAGGGGAAATGGTCTAAGCCTATCTTACTCCAAAAGTGAACATAATCACTGTCCCGGTGTTGTCATTGACTGAGATGGGTCAAGAAAGAAAATGAATTTAAAATCCTATTGAAGGATAAAATGATACAAATATGAAGAAGTACTATAGAAATTCACACAGAACAAATGAACTCCCTGAAGCTAAGGGCAGCACAACAGCATTAAGCATCTCCCCCAACGAAATGGGCAGACTGTGGCCCAGCTGTCAGGGGCATGCTGTTAGAACCCAAACGAGCGGCTTCTGAACTGGCACCTGAATTCCTACTTTATCAAGATGGAATGTAAATTACTCTTAGAAGGAAGATGCCTCTAGTCAGAATTATAAGCGGGGTGCTTGTCCTGACCCCACGGGCAGGAAAAGGATGTGCTTCAAATTCAGGAAGGGGGATTTAGAAAGAATACATGCAGAGCCTGAAGTCCAGGGACAAGAGGATTGGTGACTAGTTCTTGCCAAAGGACATCTGGGGTTAAGGCAGCCGGAACTGTCCTGCCTCAGGGGACAGACAACAAGGGTCTTGAAGCTTAGCTACATTTTTGCTGCAGTTTTCTTTTCTTTCTTTCTTATTATTTCTTGGCCAGTGCTGTAGTCTCACATGCACTAAGCAGATGTGAGCTGTCACTCACCCCTCCACTGTGCTTCTGTGGGACTAGATTTCTAACAGCTAGACATTCCTTGTCTATACACAGTGAGATGCAGGTGGAGACATGCCTGGTCTGGGGTTGTGAGCAACCAGGGAGGTGCACTGTCTCCATCAAGGAGGAGGTGGCAGATCTCTGTGGAGCGTGCCAAGGCTCCTAGGAGAGACAGTGCCTGGGCACTATAGGAGGAGCCCTGCAGTCCCAGGAAGCAGAGCTGTGCCCTTATCCTGAGTCTTTTCTCCCCCAGGACCCGACTCTGGAGAGTTACACACCCCAGCTCATGAGAGGAAAGCATGGGGATTGCAAAAAGAAAAGAAACTGACTATAACCTTAACTCTCCCCAGCTTCCTCCACATCCAACTCGGTAAAGAGAAGAGATACTAGTTGGATAAAATCTGGAGTTCTGATTTTTATCCTGAACTGTATTGGAATCATACAATTACTAAACAGACTATTTTAAAATATCCCAACAACAGGCTTTTCACTTATTTTCCAAGAATAACCAGAAAACCCAGAGGACATGTCCATGATTCCATCCTGGGGCAAGGAAGAATTAGAGCAAGGAGCAGAGCATAAGAGAAAAAAGAATAAAGTTATTTCATGCTTATAGTCCACTAAGTGTTTCTCACTCAATAAAATGATTACACGTATTTATAGGAAGAGGGAAGGAGGGAGGGAAGGAGGGTCCAGAATAGGCCATTCACCACAGAGGATAATGGGTCGTTACAGATGAGGACTTTTCCAGGGAAGAGATTTGGAAATCGTCCACTAGACAAGAAGTGATGGCTGCTCAAACTTCAGGCACAACCAAGGATGCTGGGAACGCTAATTCCGTGACATCACTGACCAGCTGCAGAGGTAACGTGTCTCCTGGAAGGATGCAGTTTCCAGGAGAGCCGGGCTTCTCTTCACCTAGTCCAGAACCTCGTAGGCTAAAAGTTCACATCATCATTTTCAATAGTGTTTCCACAACGTATATTACCCCCAGGATATGAATGACTTATTAACAAGGAAAAGAGAATGTGGAAATTAGTAAGTTAAAGCTAAAGAGCAGTCTTTCCTACAGGACTTCTCAGAGCTTTTAAAATGCTAAGATACAGAGTTCACACATACATATCACTGGTGGAGCACTTGTCTGGTGTGTGTACGGTTCTGAGTTAAATCCTTAGCTTGAAGGGAAAGAAGGAAAGAAGGAAGGAAGGAAGGAAGGAAGGAAGGAAGGAAGGGAGGGAGGAAGGCAAGAAGGCAGGCAGGGCAGGAGGGACGAAGGAAAAGAAAGAATGAAAGAGAAAAAGAGGGAGGGAGAGAGAGAGAAGGAAAAGAACAAAATGAAAGACGAAGAAGAGGAAGGAGAAGAAGGAAGGGGAGGAGAAGGAGGAGGAGATCCAGGTGACCCTGCTGTGGGCTCATTCTGTGACTTCTGATTCTCACAGTAGCTCAGTCTGAATCAATAAACCCCTCTCCCAAGTGGCTCCAGATTACATCACTTGTGGTATGGTGAGTACATCTGCGAGTTTCTTCCCCAGCTTTGAATGCTATGCGGATAAGGTCCGTGTGTTTGCAGCTTATAATAATTGCGCTTCTTCTGGGGTAGCGCCACCAGTCTGTTCGTCCTCCCTGGGACTCACTTGGCATTTTCTGAGGCGAACCTCCTCTCCAGGAGCCGAGGTTGCTGTTCTAGGTTGCTTCGGTCTGTTCTCTGCAGTGTCTTCAGTTTCCTCAGCCTCTGTGTACTTTTTCATTTTCCTGCCGGTCCTTTCTCGCTTCCCGGAGCTCTCATTCTGCTTCTCTTCACTAAGCTGTTGCTTTGTCGGTGTCTTGTTTCCAGGTCCTGAAGAGACTGTATTTTGCTCCGTTAGTGTCTGCCACCCCTGGAGCAGTCTGTGTAGCGATCGGCTCCCCCCACTGCACTGTAAAAGCCGGTGATGTGCTTATTTGTCTTGAACCTTTGCACACTTCCCTAGCTCTGACGCATTCCTGGGCAGAACACAAGCGGTCCTTCCCCAGAGCCGGGACGACCTGTGCCTCCCGGCTGGATGTGAAGGCGGAGGAAGGGTGCGGATTGCTTGGGGCGGAACTCCGCCTAGTGAATGAAAATGGCAGTCAGTAGGATTTGACACAGAGTTTAACACCAGGCCACACCGGTGGACTTGGCTGGCTCGGCCTCATTTGACTGTGTGTTGCTTTCTTTTGTCAGCTGTCACACTCAGCCAGGGAGGTGTTATTTGCTTGTACTTGAAATGAGGAAAGAAATAGGTGCCCTCAGGCTCTATGGGCCTCTTATGAAAGAAAGACTTTTCATTATAGATGACTTAGAAGATTAATTTAAGTGAGCACAGAGCTACTTGGCTTGTATCAACTCATCCTCTGGGCTTGGCTGGCAAAGGATAAAGTGGACAGGTTCTGGAACTGACCTAGTGACGGGTTTTCTGTTGGAACTGGATTTAAGTTCCAGCTCCTTGGAGTTGCTAATTAAGTCACAGAATGGCTTAACCTTTCACTGATCAGCTTTGAAATAGAGACTGTATCTAACTTTGTAGTATTGTTGTCAAGTTTGAATGACATCATTTACACACAAGGCACACGTAAAGGGATTGTACCCTTCCACTGGTGAGCATTGCATGAAATCCTGCATTCAGTCCAAGCACAAAAAAGATGGAGAAAGAGAAGGGGAAAGAAGAGGAAGTGAAGACAGAAGAGTAAAAAGAAGTCAGTGAAGAGGAGGAGAAGGAAGAGAAAGAAATTTTAAAAAGAGAAACTGTTCTTTGGCTCCTTGTGTCTTTAGCTCAGGGCCATTCATTTGCAGTTCATCTCTGGCAAGCTTCCTTTAAAGACTGGCTCTCACTCTTGTTAAAAGGCAGCTTCCTGGTCCCACCCTTGGAGATTCTGATGTGCTGAGTGTGTGTGGGGTGCTCTGGTGGTAGCCAGGCTGGATACTTGAAATCCAGGCCAAGGCCCACCACCATGAAATCCATGGACCGAGCAGCTAGAACTGCCCAGAGTCCAGATGGCTGACATATTCCACCACCGCTCACCAGCTGTGGGTAGGAGAGACAAGAGCAAAACTCTAGCACAAGGCTTGGGGATAGAGCCCAGTGCCAACCTCACCAGGCTAAGTTCAGACCTGGTGGAATAAAGGTCCAGCACACAAGGAAGAACTCAGGGGAGTCTGGAGCCAGATCCTCTTCGAGTGGAGAGATGTGTACAACGGGACAGAGCTGCATTTCAGTGAACATCAGCCTTTCTCCTGAGACCTCAGCCCCTGTTGCTTGAGATTCAGATATAACAAATTAGGATCAGTCTTAGTGACATCCATCTCCAACCTCCAGCAGCACAGCTGTCACCAGACCAGGGGTCTGGCCACAAACAGGGCTCTCAAGCTGCCTTACACCAGGCAGAGGCCTGTGCCCTAGGCAGGAGGACTTATGTTCCTGTCTGTGTGGCATAGGCTGTGAAGTGAGACTGCGATGCTTCTTTTATCTGTAGGACTCAGGTGTGACCTTGCTTGGCTCCAGCTAATTGGCTTTTCTGCTCAGCTTTCTTGTTGCTGAGACAAAAGACCTGAAGCCCTCATCTTGAAGGAGGAGAGGTTTATTTGGCTCACACTTTCAGAGGGTTCAGTCCATAGTGGCTCCAAGAGTAAAGAACATGACAGAAGGGCCAAGTAGGGAAAAACTCTTTTCCCCTGATGGCCAGAAGACAGGGAGAACATTTAGTTGTACCCCCCAGGCACACCCTTAAACACATCTGACTTCCAACCACTGCCACCTCCTATCAGCACACCCAGCTAGGGATGGCTTCCATCCCCAGAACCATCCCCCCGATAAATAAATAGAACACACATGCACATGACACAGAGAGGAAGTAGGGTGAAATGATTTCTCTTCTTCCCCTGAAAACACAGTGAGGCTAGTGATCTTACCCCTGCAAGAAGCACCTGTCTGAGGCTGTCCCGGCAGGAAGATGTAACAGAACCTTGGTAGCTAACAATACTGAGTTGCTGACTTAATCCACCTGGAAGCCATGTTGCCTGTGGAATTCTGGTGCAAGACAGTAAGTATCTGTCTTATGCACGTTTACATTACATGCAGCTGAAAGTGTATACTTGTGCTACATGGGGGGCCTCAGGGAGGAATGGGGTTGCCTGCACATTATCTGCTGTAATAGGAGAGGAGAACTCCAGTGCTATCTTGTGCAGATGCAACCCCTTCACTCAACTCAGGTTGAGGGTGTGAATCTCTATTGTCTGAGGGTTTTAGTCACTCTCCTCATCACTGGAACAAAATATCTGATAGTCACAACTTAAAGGAGGAGAGATTCATTTTGCCTCATGTTCTAGAAGTTTCTGTGCTCACATGGTTGGAAGGGCCGGGGCAGAGGAGAGCTGCTCACTTTATGGAAGTCAGAAAGTAGAGAGCTCAAGGAAGCACCAGGCAAGGAGACAGACACTTCCTGGTCGTGCCCAGCATCCTGTGTCTTCTGATGAGATCCCACCTCCCGACATCACATTTACCTATACCAGCCCCATCAGTCACCTTTCTGAAGGTGACTCACCTGCTTAGGAGCACATGAAGCCTAGATATAAACTGTAACTACTCGAAAGCTGGATGAGAGATGAAATCAAGGTGTTTGGGCAGCCATCCCTGAACTGGAGATATTCTGAATTCAAACTGGAGACAGATGTATCTTGAATTTAGAGGCAGTCTCTGCCTCCACTGCCTTGTGGTCCAGGCTAAGTCCTGAAATCTGGGTCAGTTACAGGGTTTGTTTGCCACATGTTACAGGAGAGGAGTTGTGTCCACAAGAACATTCTGAGTCCATGCCATGTAAGTCTTTAGATATTGAATTCGACACCTCAATGTGATACGTGAGCTGGAGCAAGTAATTTACTTAAACTAATGGGCAGCCAGGCAGAGCGTGTCAGGTTAAAGGATTCTCAGGTTTATAGCAAGAGTAAACTTCTTTAGCTTCTTCTTCCCTGGAAGAGATCTAGTGTCATCAGATCAGCCTTCATTCTCTTATAGTTTCCTTCATCTGTACCTGAGCTGGTGGCTTCTAAGGAGTCATTGGATGTCACTGTCGTGAGTCCCAGAGGTAAGGTTGGGCAAGAGGACCAGGCAGAGCTCTGTCATGGTGTCAACAAGAGGACTATGCAAGACCGAGAAATTCCAAGGTAAACCAAAGTGTTTTAAAAAATGACAGATGATTGGCTGCTCAGATAACACCACTATGTGACAAGAACTGTTCATAAGAATGGCTAATTTGCTATACAGGAGTAAAATGAATAAGCACGTTTCCAGGAAAGTCACCAAGCTGGAAAACACTAGAAGTGTAAGAAGTGTACTAACCATCAGCGTATAAAAATCTTTTTCTTACCTGTGCTTGTAGATAGATTTAAAATTGGAAGTGAATCTTAATGAGTATCCATAAGTTTATTGGGATTGCCATCTGTCAACAAATCACAGCTGGACCTGAAACTGCTTGCTTGACTTTGTGGTTTCTACTGTGACATCAAAGGCCTGCCTTTTATTCCTGCAACTAAAATACATTTTTGTTTTAGGATGGATATGGAGAAAAAGCCCTGTGATATAAACAATACAGATATTCTCGTAATGGGGTCAGCACTGATAGTAGTTCCAGGCTGGCTTAACCTGCTCATTGGTCTGTGAAGACCCTTGAACATAAGGGATTTTGATTGTGAAAAACATAAATGAAGATAAATCCTACCCCTTGTGCAGAATATATTCAAAATTACTGCTAGAATGTTGAGGACTCAAGAAAGGAAATGTAGATGATGCAAAAGAAGGATAAGACAGGACCGTACAGAGTGAGTGACAGCTGCTCCAGATCTCCTCAAAGGAGGCTGATTCTTCCATTCAAAATATGGATGCTACCCTGGACAGTGTGAGCCTGTCAGAGACAAGAAGGTCAAGATTACACCAGAAATGACTTGTTAATGACACGCCGATGTCCAGAGAGGGGCTTCAAGCATCCGGGTAACTGCAAGGATGTCCTGCTATAGACTCTGGCCTAGGGAGTGAACAGGACTCACCTAGGACTCATCAACCATGGGACAGCAGCTTCTGCGGCCCTCAGGGTGGCCTCTTGCAGGCATCTGTGCTGCTTCAGCCCACAGCTCACTTTAGGGAGGGCTGCTGAGATATAGTTAAGTCAAGGCTGATCCTGCCCCACGGAATGAGCCCCGCTGGCCCTTCTTCCCTAAACAGAACCTGCCAGACATACAGTTTCACCATAGCTCTTCATGATTAAAAAAAAAAGGCCACACAGAAAGTGAGAAAAACAACTACGGGTGGAGAAGCAATCAAATGTCAAAGATGGAGAAGTTGAAACTCAGGTGGGCACTTCAGAACTGAAGTTGTGAATGAAAAAGGATGAACCAGAAAAAAACACCAAATAAAAGGAGCACTGGGATCATAGAGAAGGGTGGTTTCTCAGCTTTGGGGGAAAATGGAGAAATGTCTGCCTGTTATACAATTCCCAGAACACCAGATTTATGCTGACTTTGAAAAACACTGGATTCCATGTCTTCACCCACACCAGGCCAGAAATTTAAAGTGCAAAACAGCTTTACTGATGATGCTGAGAAGTGTTACAGTAAATAACTCTATTTAAGTCATAAATTGGTTTACCAGGAGTAATCAAAGTCTATGGTTAATGTTTAAATTTTAAAAATTTATTGCAGTAAGAGAAGGGCTATTAATTGCCCTCAAAAGACTTCTTGCTTCAAACACACTTATCCCATCCTTCCTAACGCTTTGTGAAACAGTTCTGCAGCACTTCCGTTGTGAGTGTCTTTACAAGGTGTAGTCAGACACAGTGAATGCTGCTGCCCGGTGCCATCCAATGGAAGCAGCTCCTAAAAACCTTACAGTGTGTCCTCCTTATTCACTGGATATGGCACAGTACAGTTTATGGTTCATCTGCAAAGTCAAAATGCCCATGAAACGTCAAAGCTTTGCACTGATTTAGTACCTCACGGCAGACACGGCCACTGATGCCACCATGAAGGAGGGTTTCTAGGACTGGCTCACAAAGTGGCAAAAACAAAGGGGTTAGCGTGTTCAAAGTGGGGGGGATTCATGGTGATGTGTCTTCTATTGCAATACATTTTTGAAAAATTAAACATTTGTCATATTTTCTGATCACAACATTATATCCTTATTTATATCTCCTTCCTCTTTTCCACATCATCCCTTTCTAGTACTGTCAGATAAGGCTACAGTTCTACAGAACACATTTGGTATATTTTGCTATAGTGTATCAAGTAAAGATGGTGGCCACGGAAGGGGGTTTGGTTACAGGAACGAGTACAATCCAATGTGAAAAATGCCATAGTAGGTTAGGAGTCAGGGGAGCTGACATCAGCTGAGCGTTCCTTCCAGTTCTGCTTATCTGTGTAGAAAAAAATGCAACACGCAGCTTATATTGCTGAAAACTCACAAAGAGAATTCAAATGGCAGTGGAGTTTATAGCACTGCGTTTCCTCCTACATAACATAACTAGTTTGTCTAAATTATTTAACCCTCTGGCTTCAGTTTGGGTGTTTGTGAGGAGCTGACATCATCATCTTTGTGATGTTGCCAAAACTGACACTCTAATGTGTCAAAGCAGCACTTACACAGAGACAGACAGACAGACAGACAGACACACATGCACACACACATTTTTTTCAGTTAGTATCAGGCACTTGTCAACTTAGTAGTTTGGCTTCCTATTAAAAAGTTAAGGGAACTGCATTGTTTTCTTCTATGGTAGAGCTCAGCGCAGACTGAAAACCGCCATAGAATTTCCTTGACATGAGGTATAATGGAAAGTCCTTGAAAGGTATGATATTTTCTACAAGGGTCAACTTTGGATCTTCTTAACACCCTTAGATGAAAGTCCCAGGTACCCAACTCAAGCTTGTTTAAGTGAACAGAGAACTACTGGCTGAGATAACTATGACATCCAGGGTTGCATCAGGCTTTCAGAACAGACTGGGGGACGTGGAAAACGTGCATCATCTTCTTCGTTTCTCAGCTCTGCTTTCTTTTCTGTGGGATCCGTGGTCAGGCAGACTTGCAGCTCATTGTAATAAAGGGGCTAGATAGCTATAAGCTTCATAATCTTAACTGCTTGGCCTAAAAAGCAAAGTGGTGTGTCCTGCTGTACATATTTCAAGTAAAAATTATAATCGCTAAGAGTTAGGGAGCACTGGGCCCACGTCAGGGGTTCTCATGGCGCACACGGACCTTAGAACAACCCTGATAATAAGTTCTCCTAAGTTTCCATTCTGCTGCTGGGCTTGGGCTCCCACCTATAATCTCAGCACTCTGGGAGGCTGAGGAAGGATGATCACAAGTTTGTGTCCAGCCTGGACAATTTAGAAATTTAATGAGACTCTTGTTTCAAAATAAAAATTAAAAAAGAGCTGGATGTATAGATTCATACAAAGGCCCAAGGTTCAATCCCCAGTACCACAAAAAGGAAAGAAAATTCCATCCTATAGTCTAGAAACTAAGATTTAGAGGGATTAAACACCTTGGTTACTTTCTGTATGTGTGACGTTGGCAAATGACTAAATCTCTGTGCCTGAGTCTCTGCATTTGTAAAAATGCCATTACTAACTATTTCTCAGGCTGTCATGAGTACCGCAAGCTCCAAAGGTACAGATCAAACATAGATTCACTGTGCACAGCTAGACACCAGTAAGTCTTGTCCCATTCCCACTTTCCATCCTCTCACTCCTGGCCTTTTCCCTGTCAGGTAACGTCCCTGGTCTCCACAGCTTGAGTACTCTTCTTTTGAAACACGAGGAATCAGAAGAGATTTAGAGTTTAGATGTTTTTCAAGTTTTGGAATGTTCACATGTTACATACCGAGATATCTTGGGGATAAAACCCAAGTCTGCACACCAGATCATCATGCTTTATATATGCCTCCTACACATAGTCTGAAGGTAATTTTACACAGTGTTTAAGATGATTTTGTGCACTGTGACTGTGGCCTGCCATGTAAGATTTGGTGTCAAGTTGGCCACTTGTGGTATTATGTCAGAGCTCAAAAAGTTTGGATTTTGGAGAATTTTAGAGTTCATATTTTTAGACAAGGGTTGCTCAACTAGTAATAGCATTGGCTAAAATAGAAAGTGTCACAACATTTCACTGGCATTAGACATCAGGAGGGAAACTGAGAGCTGCAGAGCTGGAATCACAGTGTAGGATGCACATCAGGAAGGTGAGGCCAAGAACCAGAATAAGGTCTGGGCTGTCGATCTAGCCCCATGACTGTCGAGCCTGCTTCCTGGCTGGCCACTCCCTGGCAGAGTCTTTACCTGGAGGCCTCCTTTACTGCTCCCTTGGAGAAAGAGTGAACCTCGGAGTACTGCAGAGGGGGAGCTGTGGGTGCCAGTGCATTCCCCCCATGAGGGAGATGCTAATGAGTCCACTTGGCTGGAAGAGAGAGTGCAGAACCCCAGAGAAGGTCAAATCCTGACAGGAAGCCTTTCATTGATGGTGGTTCCATGAAGAGATAGCACTCAGCAGTCTTCATAAATTATTTGGCGACTTTCACAAAACAGATAAGATCTTACAGAAACTTTAACACACGCATTGGCAGCAAATACTTATTCACTGTGAAATATCCCATCAAATCAACACATCATTGAGGCTGGTTTCCATTTGGAACAGGTACTGGTGGTTTTAAATTTCCTAACCAAATAATGGGTGCCTAGAATCAAAGCTATTCTAAGGCTTTGTATTTCTCTAATCCAATTCCTCAAAATTGGTCATTATTTCCAGTCTTCCTCCCCTGCCTGCCCAATGCAGATTGAGTCCAGAGTCTCTACATTTAGATACAGCCCTGGCTCTTTTTCGAGACAAGTCTTGTTAAACTACTAGTTGCCCAGGCTGGACAGGAAGGGATCAGAGGCAGCACCCAGGTTCACACTGATTTCTTTTAACAGGCTGTTCCTAGTCTGTTAAACTCAGTCCATGAGGTGCACGTTTGCAGCATTTTAATCTCGAAGTTTTGCTTCTACTTGTTCCTTTGGCAAATGTGTGAGAGCTTTATCCCCTGGGCCTCTGAGGTTGGGCAGACCAGAACTCAAGTGACCCTCACACTGCTGAAGGATCTGTCAGAGTCCTGGTCCCTTGGTGCTTGCTGACCGGGGCTGAGCAGCACCAGATACCAAGAGCACAGAAAGAGAAGGCAGAAGGACACCATCAGCAATGAGTGTCTCTGAATTAGGAAGACATTTCTTGTGTCAATTTGACTCCTTCTCTCATACAATTCCTGGCTGCCATGTAAGTGAGAGAAATAAACATAGGAGGGAATTTTTAAAATGCTGTGGGAAGTACTTTATTGTAATATACAGGATTTTTATTCCAAATATGCATTTCTGACCTACTTGATCAATATTAATAGATTGGCCACTGTGCTGTCAAATTATTAGTGAAATATATTAGATGCTTTGAAATGTGGCTGTTATTTTATATTGCTTTTTATATGGCAGCAGAATTCTGACTGAGGCTGCAGGAAAGAAGATCCTGTAATTAGCTAAATAAACAAGGTAACTTAATTATTTATACTTGGTTCATTTTGGACAAGGAAGCCAGTACTGAGGGCATTGATTAGTCTGGAATTCCAGGGTACTACACCTGCCCTATAGTGATCTTGGGTAGTTGCAGCTCTTCAGCTTACAGAGACACAGCATTTAACATCTGTGTTAGTTGAAAGAAGGAAAAGATTCACTTTGGTGCATGGTTTCAGCTCACAGTCCCTCGGCTGCACTGCTGCTAGGACAGTGGTGATGCAGAAGCATCATGGAGAATAGCAGCTCAGCTCCTGACAATCAGGAAGCAAAGAGAGAAAGAAGCCGAAGGGAAAGGCTAGGGGTAAATGCAGTCCCCAGGACCACTCCCTGTGACTCCCTCTTTCAAATGGTCCCACTATCTGGGAACCCATTCCCTCATGAGCTCAGAGATAGATTCATCCATGGAGGTTATGCCCTTGTGATCCCATCACTTTCTAAAGGCCCTGCCTCTCAACACTGCTGCGCTGGGGACCGGCCCTCAACACAGCAAGCCTTCTGCGTGACATTTTAGATCCAAAATCAACATCTGTCTGGACCATATTCTTCTGGTTAATTTGTCCATCTATGTACATGGCAGACCATCAGTGTACATCTTGATATCCCCGGGCCTAGCATTCTGCTTAGCCTACAGTGTGAGAACATGGAACATATTTGCTGGACAAAAAAAAAATGCAAATAAATTTAAAAGAATAGATTTCCTCTTTGGGTTGGTTAAGTTATAGGTGGTTTGTGTTCCTACAGAAAACTACATGCTTTGGAATCTATTTATGTACAGAGTAATGAGGCCTCGGAGAGCAGCCTGGGGCAAGCAGATCTTGGAAAGGATTTGAGCCCTGGAAAAGGGAAATGGTAGGAGATGAGTTTTCTTATATTCATGGCTTCTAGGCTTAGGAATTTCCTTAACTTGTACTGTGAAGTGTGACTCAATGTTTAATATGAAACCTTTCATTGTTATGGTCTGAAGAACAAGAGAAGACTTTCAGGCAAGTTGGAGGACTGGAAAATGAGAAGAAATTCAGAAAAGGAAAGGGCCAGAAGGGAATACTTCAAATTTTGTACACACACACACACACACACACAAGTAGTCTGTTAAAACAAACAAAAAGTAGGAGGAACAGATCAGAATTAGGAGTTTCTATAACATAATGTTCACAATGTCCAAGATATAATTCAAATTTTATCAAAGAGAGATAGATGGAGTCAGAGAGAGAGGGAGAGACAGAGAGAGAGAGAGACAGAGAGAGGAGGAGAAGAAGATGACGAAGAAGAAGAAGAGCGGGAGAAAGGGAGGGAGGGAGGGAGGAGGGACAGAAAGAAGGGTCATAAAAGGACCTATATAATTATAAATTTCCTGCCTTTGATATGAAGTAGTATATTTATTAAATCTAAGTAGATTGTTTAAGAACATATGCTATATGCTGTGATTAGTAAATCAACCACTGAAAAACAATACAGAAAAGTATAGCTAAAAACTCAATATATAAATTGCATAGATTAAAAATACCTGATTAATCTATAAGAAGTCGGAAGGAAGGAGGAAAAAAAGCAGAGGGGAGAAACAGGAAACATATAAGAAAATTATAGCCCTTGATACAATTTTATTAATGATAAATATTAATAGACCAAATAACATAGTTAAAAGGCAGAGATTGGCAGAATGGATTTTGAAAAAAGTAAAACTGTGCTTTTCAAAGGATGCAGTGTGTCTTAGTTACTTTTACCATTGCTGAGGTTTTTGCACTCTAGAAGCTGCAGTCTATAACCTGCGGGTTCCCAGGCAAGGAAGCGTGGCAAGGGGCATCACAGAGGAGAAACAGTTCATGGTGTGGCAGGGCAGGAAGCAGCAAGTAGCAAGTGACAGCTGCAGCAAAAGCAATAGCAGCAGCAAGCTTTTCTGTCCCTTTTATTCCATCCAGGCCACCCACACACTCACATGCAGAATGGGGTGCCCTCAATCTCAGCGCTCCCACCCTAGATTCAGCCTCCCCTCAAAAGTCCCACCTATGACCGGCCCTGTGAGGCCCTGGAGAGACCTCGAGATAAAAGTCCAAACACAAATGAAAAAGCATAGGGAAAAACATGTGATGTGAACAGTAACCATTAGAATGGTGATATGACCACATCAATACTAGGCAGCACAGATTTCAAGATAGAGAATATTATGGGGAGCATTTGCATAAAAGAGATAGTTTACAGGAAGCCAGTGCAATCATTGTTGGGGACGTCTATTAATAGAGCTTAACAAGAACGACAAAACTAACAAGGAACAATAGGTATTCTTAATCATTTCTGTATGTTAATGTAACTTCTCAGCAGGTGATAGAAAAATTCATGAAAAATCAACGGAGACCTAGGTGAAAGAAGTAAAGATGTCAGTCGCACTGATCCAAATGAATAGTCACGCATTTATTCATGCTCCCTCATCACCACGTTTGTGCCAACAGTGCAGCACACATACAGCGCTGTCCCCTGGAAGGTGGAGCTGCAGAGGTACCAGCTGGTGAGCCCGCCACCCTTCCCACACACAGTGCAATGCATTACTCAGGGATCTGCGGCGATGCGAGTGCAAACCAACCACCGGACTGCTGCTCCTGCCATTCAGCAGTGCTGCTGTGTGTCAGACCTTTTTTTCTGTGTGTGTGCACTGGGGTTTGAACCCAGGGATTTCATGTGAAGCCATATACATGTCCCACCTTTTTGCAAAAAAATGGGTTTTAAAATTAGTGCATGTTTTCAGTACACAATGATCACATTTACTGTGGGGAGCAGGTACATGTACATAATACCTCTTCTCTTTATGCCTTCTCTCTCTTCCCTTCCTGTCTCTTCTTCCTAGTCTTGTTTTAAATTTTTATTGAGATAGGGTCTCAGAAGGCTGCTCAGGCTGGGCTCAAACTTACGATCTTCCTGCCTCAGCTTCCCAGAGTGTTAGGATCACAGGTGTGTTCCACTAAACCTGGTTTGTATAATACTTGATCTGATGACAAAGGGTGTTGTTACTGTTGTATGTGTTTACTCTGCTACACCTTCTACTTGTTATTTTCAGTGTGCTCCTGCTCATATTTTATAAGGTTTACTAGTAAGCAGTGTGCCATGTTCAGCCTCTCACCGTGTCTCTTGATTGCTCCAAAAAGCCACATGGAGTGACTAAAGTATAGCATCTCGGGCTGTGTAAGTCCACTCCACGTTACCTTCCCAATGACAGTCACCTAAGGATGCAGTCCTTAGACTACATCTGCACTGTGAAGTGACCCACGACCACTTGTATATTACACGTCCTTTCCAGTGCACATGATATGTGAAGCAACACAGACAATATGCTTAATGGGGAAAATTGAGAACTAAGTTTTGTCAGGTACAGGTACAAACTCTCAATGTCGATTGTGATCATAATGTGTAGATAAAATGTACCCAAAATCAACTAAAAACATATTTAAATAAATTTAAAATGATTGAAATCATATAGAGTACATTTTGTGAATTCTGTGAATTAAGTTAGATATTAATATCAAATTATATAGGAAAATTCCAAATGTTTAGAAATTAAATAACATTTTGAAACAAATCTGTGAGTCAAAGAAGAAACCACAAGAAACATTTTTAAAAAAATTTGTACTAGTATGTTTGGAGACTATGAGACATTTATCATGGAGAGTTGGCACTTAAAACACTGTCATTCTTTTTCCTTTCCTGTCCCCTCCCCTCCCTCTCACAAATATTTTTAAAACACTGGGCCAAGTGATAATGAAAGTTCAACAGATCAAAATTTATGGGGTGCTGCCAAATCAGGGCTGAGAGGGAAATTCCTAGCTCTCAAAGCTTAGATCGGAGGAGAATAAAGGCCTAAAGTGATGCCCTCAAGTTCTACCTTCTGAAGCTATGAAAATAGCACAAGAAATCCAAAGTCAATAAAAGAAGCCTGGTGAGAACAAGGGGCTGCAGTGCTCAGCGCTGGAGCACTCGCCAGGGTGAGACTCTGGGTTCTGTTCTCAGCACCGAGGAGCAAAAAGAAGCAGAAATCAATGAAATAGAAAAGGAGATACATGATGAAGAAAACTGATCCCTTACCAGTCAATTATTTAAATACAGGATGACCAAAAATTGTATATTTCTTCATTAATTTGTATAAGATAACAGTGTGGTGGATTAACTAGTGGGCAACCTGGGACACCCAGCTGAAGTTGATCAGCATGCTCTGGGCATGGAAAATCTACCTGAGGATTGTTGCCAACAGCATAAAAAGAGAACTGGAGGGGATACCGTGGGCTGCTGATTTCCTAGGAGAAGCTCGCTTGGCAGGTTCCCTGGGGTGTACGTGGCTAGTCTCACTAGAGGAGGAGAAGCTCACATTCTCCCTGTTGCTGGGAATAGCTGCTGTGCTCCTCAGTGAAGCTCCAGTCTTCACTGTGAGTGTAACCTTCTGGCTCCAATACAGACCCCTCAGCTTGGTGGCACAGATCTTTCACTCCACCAGCCTAGGTTTTCTGGCTTCCTCCTTTGGCTCTTCCAGGTACAGATCCAATGAGCTATATCCCCAGCCCTTCCAGGTCACTTTTAAGGCCAGCAGAGTTGACAAAAACAGAAAATTGATAAGCATCACAGAGGATAAAGAAATGCCTCTGGGTCTCTTTCCTTGTGCAGATGTACTTCCAGCAAAGGTAAATACATAAAATTCTGACAGACTTATCAGAAGAGAGAAAGCTATAACTTTAAGACTTAGATTTCAGCATCCACCAGGGAAGAGTGGTATATTGTAGAAATTAACTCCAGCATGTAATAGAATTGGCTTCCTGTCTCATCAATTTCACAGTCAGTCTGGGAATATGAATCAGTGGTTTGAAAATGCAAATAGACTGCACAGATTTGTTTATCTGAGAAGAAAGGTCATAAAAGTGCAGACTATTTCAGAACACTGAGCTCATCAGAGCCAGGCTGGGTGTGTGCTGATATGAAGAAACCGGTGTCCAGTCTTCCTCGATCCACACACCTGTCACAGAGTGGACTGTGCAGCTCACAGTGCCCCCTCTAGTGTTTGATTTCACCCTCTGCAGGGGCTCTGTTCCCTCTGTCGAGCAGCAAGGACAAATCTGCCATTATATGAGCTACACTGAATTCTCCTAATAATGCAGATTCTGTATGACTGAAAAGACCATGAGGTTGTCCTCTTAAATTTTACTCAAAAATCTAAGTATAATATTTTATTATGAAACTTGAGACCTCTGCTTAATCTCTAAACGTATCCATATCATCATTTTTCTTTGTTCTTCTTCCTCGTCTGTCTTGTTCACAGCCAGAAATGCTCATGTGGTCCTGCACATGAGGGGGCAGCGGAGGGCAGGTGGGAGGTTACTCTCCCTTTCTCTCTCTCTCTCCCAACCAAGGAACATTTCTCATAGTTTAGAATCTCCACAGTTGAACTCCAGTTAAAGACCACTACAATTTACTTTCTGGTAGAAGAATCTGCTGTTTACATGACACATTTAGTGTTTTACAAAATCGGGATATTTGAAGTGATTTTCAAGTATACTAATTCCACAGTGATAAAAGTCAACTCAGTGCAAGAATGTGAACAGTAATTTCCATTAATTAAAATCAACTATCTTTATGTCTATTTTTCTAATTCTGCAATGAACACGTGTTGCTTCTACAATTCAGAGGGGAAAATGACTACAAAGAACCATCAAGAAACAGATATATAACACAGGGGAGAAGAAAAGAGAACTCTGAGGCCATGGTGTTTAGAAAGAAGGCCCCTTCCTGTTCAGGTTCTACCATCTGGCACGTGGCTCTCAAAGTCCCTCCCCAACCTGAAGTAAGCCCTGCTTGCCATTCCCCTGGACCCTAAAATACCAAGAATCAGTTACATCGTCTGGAGCAACTCCATTTCTCTGCTAGCTGCTTTACCTGGAAAACCATCTTAATAAAACCTTCCCTGTCTATATCAAGAGGCTTTAAAGATCAAACTAACAGCTGTTTGAAATAAGTATCATGAAAATGTCAGCTATGTTCAAGTCCTTTGTGCTTCTCATAGCCAAAGGATGGGCACTGGTGGCATGCTTGTGGTGACCAAGACACTGAGTGGAATTGCTCAGCACCTATCACAGCTGAGCCATGTGGCTCGGAACCCACTAGGGCCTACTTATGCCATGATGGGAGAGAATGGCCGCCTGGTCAGGGCTGGCTGGTAGATTTGGGACGTCACTGTGCTCTCTCAGTGAGCACGTGTGCAAACCTGTGTGTTATTGTGAAAGAAAAGACATTTCAGCAGAGGCCATGAAACAAAGTTGACCTGAGAAACACTGGGGCAAAAGGTTTATTTGTAAAAACTGTAAGACTGAAGTAAAAGATCAAGTGCCAGTGGACACACACACACGTGTGCATACACACGTGCACACTGCATACACACATACGTGTGTGTGTTCTCAGCCTTTGAATCTCAGGTCCTTTCCCACTACGGTGAACGAAGAGGCATCTGGAAAAGTCTTTTTCCTACTCTGGGTTTGTTCCACCTTTGACTGTGTGACTGGAACTGGTCCTTTCATTTCTGTGGTGCTCAGTTCTAACCTACAGCATTCTAATAGAAAATTTGTCTTTTTCCATTCTTGAAACTATGGCTTAAAGCACAATTTCATGTGATCATATTACAAGTGAATTTGGATTTCCATTGTCGCTTTTTTTATTAGGCAAACTAATTTTTTGATCCGAATCCTGTCAAATTATATCATCATCATCATCTTGTAAAACATGAGCTGTTCTTCAACCACTATGAGAGATTCAGTGTTTACTATATTTTCAGCTTGTCAGCCAACAAACATCTGTGGTCAGGCTTCCCATGTGGGTTGTCCCTAGGAAAGGCAGAACCCTCTTCATGAGCAGGAACCTGTTATTAACCAACCTTCACCTGCGAATGACTGGAATGCCTCCATCTAGCCCCAGATGGTGGCCAGCAACACCTTGAGCTCAGCCTGCTCCTTGCAGGTGGGGATGAGATCATGGCCGGGGCCTGGAGAATGAATGCAGTGATGTTACATCTGCTCTTAATGGTTTGACCACATTTGTAACTCACAAAGACTGATGCAGCCCCAGAACCATAGCATCCCATGTGCTTGGATGAAAATAGAAAATGTAGTGACTGAGAACATCAAGTCCTTGACATAACCCTGACCCGGGCAAGCACAAAATCACCATCATGCCTCTGAATGAGTCACTCAGCTAACTCCCCACAAACCATGTTTATTCCAGACCAGCTTCCCCAAGCTACCCAGCTGCCCACACTTCTCTTTATCAGCAGAAGTACACAGCCTGGAGACAGCCCTCGGGTGGGGGGGGGTGTGCTAATTCAGTAAATATATTTCAGCTCCTGCAGTGTGTCGGGATTGTTCTTGGCATGAAAGATACGGCTTTGAATGACATAACTATCTCTGGGACATTTATATGTCAGTTGAGAGTATGTTGACAATAAATACACTTTTTAGATTCTTCTTCATACCCTTTAAACATCTACCAGCTGGTTGTGATTTTCTGAAAATGTGGCATCCCAAAACACAGCAAAAACCCCACCTAAGTATACTAATGGGAACTCAGCCTTCCTGACCATAAGAAAAGTGCATTTTCAATCTTTATATTTGCCTTGATCAAAGTGGTAGGATCAAAGGTGTTCTGTTTACCAGTTTGCGGGGTTATTTCTAAAGTACACATTTTGGCCTGTGGTGCACATGCCTCGCCAGTGCTGGGGGTTGATGTGTTCACGACAGAATGTCATTCCTCACAGAATTAGTTTCTTACTCATGGCAACAGAATTATTACCTATTGGCATAATCATCATTCTTATTATTTTATAAATTACCAGCTGTTCTTGAATGACTGTATAGACTATACCATGTATTATATATTTAAAGTATTCTTTTCTCCAGACAAATCAGCAAAATCATCTAACTTTGGTTTGGTGCCATGCCCCAGAAATTTGTAGTTTAGCTGAGGCACAAGAGCTTTGATTAGACAGCCTGACTTACGGTGGGTCAGCTTTTCCAATTTACAGCAGTGCAAAAGTGATGAGCCTTTGGAGGAAGCTCCCTTTTACTTCTGAATTTTGATCTTTTGATCTCTGAGAGACACGGAGTGGTGGTTATGAGGGGAGCTGGCCCTACAGTATGCTAAGCCAGGACACTCAGTGGGTTGGAGTATACGATGCATCTGGCTTACTGTTTTTTGTTTGTTTGTTTTTGAGACAGGGTCTCACTTTGTAGTTCAGGCTGGCCATGAGCTCAGCCTTGAACTCACAGTGATCCTCCTGCCTCTGCCTCCCAAGTACTGGGGTTACAGGTGAGTCTCCACGCCCAGCATTGTTCTATGTGGTTACCAGGGATCAAACATGTGCCCTTGCTCTTGCAAGGCAGGTGCCTGAACCACTGAGCTACCTTGGCCCGTGTATTTTCACCTCATAGCAAGGTGAGCAGCCGAGAAGCCCATGTGTAAGGATAGCTGCAGCATAAGAAAAAGCTCTTGGGGCTCCAGAACCGAAACCACAGCAGCTCTGGGATGAGCACATTGGGGTGCCTCGTTGACACATCTCCAAGCTGCTGCCTCCTTGGATGGGTTCCCCACCACTGCAGTCCCCCAAGTCTGACCTTTTCACTGCCTCAGCCCTCCCTCCTGGGTGGGCCTGGACTCACACACAGATGCCCCCTCACTGCCATCTGCCCAAGAGGCTCCATCACCTCAGTTGAAACTTTCAAGGACATTACCCACAAGACCTGTCCCTCCCAGGCCAGTTGGTGGGATTTAAACATCTGTTGGGCATCAGGGACGCACAGCCTGTGCTTGGGATCAGGGATGCATCTCCGTGCAGCAGCTCCAGGTGGCAGTGACTCTGCTGCAGAAGGTATGCAGCCAAGGGCCAGCACATGGACAGGGCCTGCAGGCTCGGGGGCCACTATGGTGGTCCGGGACAGAGGGTGTGCTTAGCCTGTCAGCCTTTCTGTGGAATTTTCTACATCATCTTCAAGAAACCAGTTCATCTGATCACCATGCTCCACTACTCACTGTCACTGTTTTGTTTTTTCTTTGGCAAGTATAAGAATTATTAAATTCCAACATGGGGGGGGGCTCATTTTTTTGAAGTGGATAAAATAATGCTTCTTCTTCAAAAGGCATTGAGAAAAAGTGTCCCAGTGATGTGAAACCGAGGCACTAGAGAAGAGGGACACACTGGGATCCATAGCTAGACTTGTTAGAGGGGAGGCTTAGGAATCGGAGCCAATGTCTTTAGAAAATTCCGAGGAAAAGATGGAGAAAGTCAAATCTCCAGGAGATTTGACAGGAGGTGAGGCCAGAGGACAGAACAAGGTCAACATCAGGACACGATCCAAGGATCAGGAGTCGGCCGAACTGGAACAGACGGTGCAAGCAGCACGGCGGAGGCAGGAGCTGAAGTATACGCACTTGCTTTCAAGGACCGGGACCTTCTGGACGTCTTCCTTCTCCCTTTACCCCCGATCACATTCTTGTCTCCAATCCTGAGGGCCACTGCAGCCCTCTTCCATCAGCTCTCCATCGTGCACTCGGCTGGGACATCGATGTCCTCGGGACCTGAGGTTCAGTGCGGTAGGCACCAAGCCCTCTAACCAGCTCTCCTGAAGAAGTCTGGGAGACAAATGTTGCATCAGCCTCACAGGGCACGGAAACTGTGCCCTCAGCCTGTGGGCTGCTGAAGACCAAGAAAATGCTGACTTCCTCCATAAGACTCTGCTGCTCTAAGGTGCCATTCCCAGGAAGAGCTGCTCTGACGCTACATCACGTGTCCTGTCCTATCTCACTCCCATACTGGCTAATCTACCAAGGACGGGTGGCAGGTAGTGTGGTCATTCGTCATCAGTCTCTGATACACACCACGGATGTGGGCCAGATCCTCCCAGCTGCGGAATCCACCCAGCGACAACTCACTCTTGGGCCCCTCTGAGCTCCCCACTCCAGCCTTTACTGTGAAGCTGTCTAAAAAGGCCATGTGCATAACTTTACAGCAAATAAATAAATATAATGAAATGCCACTGAAACTAGCTCAACCAAGATAAAAATGTCATTATTGTCATTAAAATGGGCTAAGGAGCCCATTTTACAGTCAATCCATATTTGCCTTACTTGTAAATGGAGATGTGGATCTCCAAAGAGGACTTATTACACTCCTAACACAGATGAAATCACCAGCCCTGGGGAGGGTCTGCTGGGGTCCTTATGTGGAATGCAGTCACTAATGGTGGGTCAGGGCACCCCAAATCTCACAAACTGATGATACATGGCAGAACTGCTGAACCCAAAACGGGTTTCTGTGCTGTGGCTTGGGAGCCAGGGCCTCACTTTGGCTCTCAAGGATAATTTACAGTCTCTGGGGACTTACCTTATTCATAGCTGAGGGCTGTCATTATATCTTATCTATTAAAGCTACACAGAAGAATACTCCTTTGTTATAAATTGCCAATTATTATCTAAAGCAAACTCTCACCCTTCAAAAGCTCTTTCTTCCCAAGAAAATGCTTTTCCCAGTACACATGAGGTGCCAGTCACTTGGTCCTATTCCAACAGCTCTCACTTCAGCTGTCTACACTAGCTAAGACCCACAACTTCTAAAGAACCAACCACCCATTCATTCGCCAGAGTGCACATTCAAGAGGCATACCTGGGTAAGGCCACCCTTCAATTTGAGAAGTCTGTGAGTGTTGCAGGGGCCTAAAGGAGAGAACTGTTTATTGAGGACAATGTTTACATCATATGAGGCAAACTTTTAAACTGCATGGAGAAAGGTCCCATCTTTAATTCTAGAATGAAGCCAAGTCATTTCTGCCAGGAATCTACTACTGCGGCCCTTCTTTACATAAAGACGTTCCAGGACTGTCCTCAGCCTGGAGACTAGTAGTCTTCTGTGGCCCTGGCCCAGCCAGCCCAAGTCGAGTATTTCCTGAGAGTCTGTAGAAGAGGAGGCGCACACACAGAACGAAAAGGACAGGCGTACTCTTCTAATCAGCAGTTCCACTGTTTTCTTCTTCAGTAGCTCAGGGTCAGTAATAACTTCATCCAGCCTGTCATCAAAAGAGTCGTACACTGAACTCAACTGACGCCCACTACAAACGCTTTTTCTCCACGAACTCTATAAAGATCCTGCTCTTTGTGCATCTGAAATAATGAGCTACTTTTAAAGGTAATGCACACAGCACATATATCTTCACACATCTTTCCACCAATACCTGATGCCCATTTAACAGCAAGGAGGTGAATTACTGCGTTCAAGTGGAGACTGTCTAGTCAGTGAGCAAAGGTGACCATGGAAATGTCACTAAGCTCTTTGGATCTCAGATTTTTAACTCCAAAGCAGGATAAATAACAAATAATTACCTCATTTTAAGAATAAAATGAGCTGCCACGCGCAAATTTCTTACCACGGGGAAAACACTTTCAATAAATGGTGGATTTAATTATTACTGTTGAATAATTGCCCCAACTTTTGTAATGGTGCCAGGTGGGCACCATTATCTCTGCCTGCCTGGAAGGGTGAAGTGACATTTCACTAGTGACAGTCCAGGACTTCTGACTCCAGCGCCAAGGTCCCCACTTCTTGTCACCCAAGGTCAACCTTGTAGACTTTTACAGAATGGGATGCAGTGTCCAGCACGAGAAGCGAATTCTCCTTGGTGAAGGCCAGGGCCACAGGGTGGACAAGCCCCTGGGTGACCATGGGCTGCAGCACTGGGAACTCTTCGGGTTTTCCTAAGCAGAAGACGGCTGGGCCCGAGGTATCGGCCACAACCACATGCCCCTGCTGGTCAAAGGCCACAGCGGAAGCAGTTATGCTGGAGGAGAAGAAGAGGCTCAGCCCGAAGGTATCCACCTGGCCGA
>PVIR01023204.1:0-27336 GCA_004026965.1 Petromus typicus | reverse complement strand
TCCTATACCTGATAAAGGATTAATATCCATGATATATAAAGAAGTCTTACAATTCAACAATAACAATCAGGTTTAAAAATAAGCAAAGGAGCCAGAGATTTAGCTCCGTGTTTTCCATGCCTGTCTGGCAAGTGCAAGGCCACAAGTTTGATCTCTGGTACCAAAACAGCAGCAACAACAACAACAACAACAACAACAAAAAGCAAAGCACTTTAAAAATCATTCCCCTCGGGGCTGGGGATTTAGCTCAGTGGTTCCAGCACCCCTTTTGCAAGCACAAGGACCCGGGTTCAATCCCCAGTAACCATATACAATACTGGGCAAGGAGACTTACATGCCCAGCAGCAGTCAATACCACATACCACAGTACCAGGCGTGGTGGCTCACGCCTGTAATCCCAGCACTTGGGAGGCAGAGGCAGGAGGATTGCTGTGATGTGAGTTGGAGGCTGAGCTCAGGGCCAGCCTGAACTACAAAGCAAAATCCTATCTCAAAAAAATACCTTAAAAAAAAAAAGTCATTTCCCTAATGATCTGCAAATGGCTGGTAAGCAAATGAAAAGATGTCTTACATTATTAATAACTGGAAAAATGCAGATCAAAGCCATATTACCACTTTACTTCTATCAAAATGTCTATTATATTTTAAAAACAAAAAACAGTATAAGTATGTGGAGAGGGTGAAGATGTTAGAAGGCACCAGCACTGCAGATGAGAAGGTGAAGGTACAACCCATGTGTTAAATAGATTAGTGTTTCCTTAAACAGTTAAACCCACTGTGCTTGCTTTGGCAGCGTATATATTAAAAAGTTAAACAATTATTTAAAAAGTTAAACATACAATTGTCATATGACCCAGAAATTCTTGAAAGCAAGGATTCAAAGAAGTACATCAGTGCTAGATGGTATATGAGGTGCAAAGACCAAATAGTTTATGATTCCACTCATACGAGGTACCTAGGATAGCTAGTCATAGAGACAGAACAAAGAATCCTGCTCACCAAAGGCTGCAGAGTGGGCAATGGTCAGTTATTATTACTTAATGGGTACAGACTGTCTGGAATAATCAAAAAACAATCTAGAAATGAACAGTGGTAATGATCGAACACTATTGATATATTTAATGACAGCGAATTATACACTTAAAATGGTTAAATTTATGGTTATATATATTTGATAAGATAAAATAACAACTAAAAAGAAGCTGAATCTTAGTTCTTTAAAAAAAAAAATGAAGTCGGACTGGCTGGCTCTTTAGTCCAAAGTCAGCTGGTTCATCCTCACCCACACCCAGCCCCTAAATTACATCAATGTTGGCCTCTGAAATTCCACCATTAGGAAGTGATTTCTGAGGATGTGCAATGACTCCTGTCTCCTCCCTGAACCTCCATTCCTACCTGTGTCTCAGTACAAAACAGTGCACTCACTACCGAGTCTCAGGGCATTAGCTTTGGCACTGCTGGGACCCCCACAAGTCTCTGCACCCTCCCAAATGGACAAGAGCCATACTCGCTCGAACGGGGAGAAAACATTAATAGACTGAAATCTCATTTTTGTTTTTCATTAATTTACTTGAGAAATACTGGCCTTTTGACTAACTTAAAAATAAATATTCCCCAACACTAAATTTGTCAGGGTGAGCAAAAAGCAAAAAAGATAACACTTCTAGGTAGAGCCAAAGATTAGAAGAGAGAAATGATCACTACACAACCTAGTCAATCCATCCCATCGCTCAAAGGAAATGAAAAAAACTATACAGCTGCTTAGAAATCTGTGATCAAATGTTCATAGCAGCCTTATCTGTAATAGCAGGCACCTGGCAGCAGCTCAAATACTGTTGTGGCCGGAGTCTAGATGTCCCCACAAAGCTTCACGCAGGCTTTTTCAGAGGTGGCTGGACCAAGAGCGTGTGATGGTGCAATCATAGGCCTGACAGTGGAATTACTATGCACTCAACAATATGCATGGAAGGGCTGGAGATGCAGATCAGCAGTACAGCGCCCATCTGGCAAATGTGAGGCCTTGAGTTTCATTCCTTGCTTTTATTCTCTGAGACACAGGAACGAGCAATTAGATTAATAGAAAATTCGTCCGCCTCTTTTTTTCTGTAACACGTGCGCAGGTAACCATCCAGATCTCAGCTGTACTGAATTTTTGGAACTTGCAAAGTGCTGGCACAACTGGATATTGCCAAAGGAGACATTGGTGGCTGTTTTTCTCTTTTGTGCTCTGCAGAGAAAGCCGATTAGACTTCTATCCTCATTATCTTGCCTCCTTGAGTAGAATACTGGTCATAATCTCAGCAAGTTAGTAGGCTGAGGCAGCAGGATCACAAGTCTGAAGTCAGCCTAGTCTACATAGTAAAAAGTAAAAACTTTCAGAGGTAGCTCTATGCAGAGCGCTGGGTTCAATCTCCAGTATTTTTTCATTCTTCTTTTTCTTTTTTTAAAGAGCATCAGTTAGCCAGGCATGGTGGAAGGTGGCTGTAATCTCAACACTAAGGGAGGCTGGGCACCTGAGTAGCTGAGCCTTACTCTGCTGCATGAAAGATGGGGACAAGAGCCATTCCCTGTTTTTTCAGCACACCTTTACTAGCATGTTTAATTTTCTGTAATCTACTGATCTGCATATGGTTGCCTTGTAATTCTGCTCATTTTTAGGGCATATCATTTATTTAAAAAATAATGACAAAAATTATTTTTGTTTTGCTGACTTTAACATGCTACACAGAATTTAAAACATCACTATCCAAAAACCAAATTCTATGAATTGGTACATACATACTGATACCAGAAATGTTAATGTGGGATATATGAGTTGTATAACTATGAAAAACTCATAATTGATTTTCAAAATGTTATTTATTTTTTGAAAATACTCTGCAAAACAAAATATAATGCAATTCCAACAATATGAAATAACTAAGGAAATGCTCTTGTTAAATAACTCTACAGAGATTAACTAATAAACCATCATTCCCTGGTCTGTATGTACGTGAAAGAAACACTATGTAGTAAGAATATTATGAAATTCCTATTTTTAAATCTCAAATTTCATTCCAAATATTCCACAGAAGAACTTTCCAACTTTGTTAAGTTGCCAGTGAATCACCAAGTGTTGTCCATGCGGGATGCAGACCTTAGGTCCACAGCAATCAGGCTCAGAATGGTGTCTCAATAGTTTCCTGAGTGTTTTTTATTTGTCAAATGCAGAAAGTGATGACTTTCAAAAATAACAGTAGATATTGTAAAGAAATTTAAATACCAACAAGACCACTGAAAAAGCAGCCAATCAAGCTACCAAGGCTATGTCCTCCAGGGTTGAGGAGCCCCCTACAGGGTGCAGCAGTGATCTGTCTGGATTTTGAAAGCTCTGGAAGGTTCTCCATCCCTGTAGGTGCATGTAACCTGCAGCTCCATACTGAGGAGATATATGCAAAAGCAAAACTAGGAGAGATCTTTAAAAACATCCGAGAATAATTAGGTGAGATGTTTAATGAAACAGGAATAAAAGTAATGTAGCTACTTTTGGAGATGTGTGTAGTGAGCTTAGGAAGTTAGTGTAGTGTGAGTGAGAACATTTTTATTCATAGGCCATGGTAGTAAAGTTATCTTTTAAGGTGCATCTGATTTTTTCTCAAATTATTTGCAGTACCTCATCATTGCAAATATTAGTGCAATTAACCCCTGAAAGTACACCTTTGTCTTGCAGAATTTCCGTACATACAGATGAAATTTTCCTAAGTGAACTTATAAAAGAACATGGAAATGCCTTCACATATGCACCATCTATGTGCTGGGATAAATTGGTGTGAGTGAATATAAGAAATACAACGGTAATAATTTTCAATTTGCTGTGACTTCTCATCGCCATTTCAAGTAATTGATTTGGAACGTTTTTCCAAAGCATTTTTCATCTTGAGCGCCATCATCGAAAAACAAAGGAAAGTAGTATATTTTTGTGTTTTTTCTTGTTGCTAATATTCAGAATAAAGAGTTTAAATAAAATTGTAGGAACAAAGAGAGATTTATTATAAGTGCTAAGCTAGGAAAACATGACTAGTTGCATTTCTATTTTCTATTCGGAATAATAAATTGAAGTTTCATGATGAATTTGTGTAGTGACAATTATAGTTTTGGCATTTGGGGACAAATGCTTCTAAAGTAGTTTGGCTGGAGATCAAATGAAAACTCTTCAGAGTTATTAGAGTGCAGGGATCTGTTTAACAGACAGGTTGCTTATGGATAAACACTTACGGTATGTGGTTGCAGAACTACGAGAAGATGAAAGGAGTCCCCTCCAGTGACCCACACCCGCCTAGGTCAGTCACAATTTCCTACAAATGCAAAGCACAGCGCTGTTAGGAAACAAAGCAGAATTTGTCATCTCAATCCGGATGCTCAGGCTGCTCCCTGTATCAAAATCACCCATGTGCAAAGCGTTAAATTATATATATATATAATTGTATCTGTTTATATTATATATATAAATATATTGTGTATTTACAGTATATATACTGTATATATACAGATACAATAAATATATATTGTAGAGTATAGAAAAGTAAAGAAAAGTAAAGAAAAATAATTTGATAATGTAAAAAATAAATTGTTTTGAAGACAAATAAATATATTGTATCTGTATATATTATATATATAATTTGTATCTGTTTCTGTTTCTTCACTCATTAAGCAAACACGAGCAAACTTGTCTGTGTTGAGATTTCTAGTTCATGTGTATTTCATACTTCAGAACCTCCTAAATGCTACCAGTGCTTTTTAAAATAAACTTTCATACCACAAAGAATATACAATATTTCTCTAGTTATTTTAGTGGTAAATGTCCAGAACTATAACTTTAAACTTTTTTATAGAGCATTTTGATTGTACACAGATTAACAATGCAGTCACAACTTTATTTCTCTGAGGGAGAGTGCTGTGGTATATACTTGATTTAAGCATTTTTCATTTAGTAGAATGAAAACATGTCTCCAAATTAAGCAAGGTAAATTTAAGTGACTTGTTTATGAGATTTGAACTGTTAGATATTTCTTAAATATCAGAATTAAAATATGGAAGAAAGTGTCAATTTAACTTTTTAAAAAATGACATAATGACACAAAAATATTCTAAATTGAAATTTATGTTGATATTCAAATAAATACATTGATTGTACCAGGTATAGTCTGTCAGAACAAGGTACATCTTATCTTTATTATGAAAAGTAAAGACAAATTTTGATAGTAAAAGTAAAGAAAAGTAAAGAAAAATAATTTGATAATGTAAAAAAAATAAATTGTTTTGAAGACAGTATTACGGAATCTCTTAGGAAATCATATAAACTCAACCCTAGAGTCCAGGGTTCTCTGGAACATTCCTTTCAGCATGGAGACAGTCTAATTCAAACTGGCTGAATCTCAGAGCACATAGGATGTCTGAGAACCCGAACCCTGTAACCAAACATAACTCCTACCATGTGACAGACTACTCATACAGTTACGAGACCTGGTCCTTTATACCAGATCAGAATAAGGCATTTGTTGAAATAGAATGTGACATATACAATAACAGTTTGAAGGGAACTCAGCTAAACAAACATGAGAGTACTGTGTCCTGGTTCCATTGATCTTTTCATGCTGTTTTGTTATTTGTTTTGTTGTTGTTAAATTGCTAGAGTTCTACTAATAGATGTTGCTACCTTTTTTTTTTTCCCCACATAAATGCAAAAGTCAGGGGCTTGACTCCTGGTCTTTGTATCCTCATGTAGTATGGAAATTTGAAATCATTTTTGCAAATTGACAAGTTTCCCCTTGAGAATCTCCTGCTCTCAAATCTGCATTGCTTTGGTTTTGATAAAATAATAGCATAGGAAAAATAACATGCAAAGACCCCCCATGGCAGTTCAAACACCAATTCTTTCTGACTGGACTACTTGGATATTCCATGTAGACAAAACTGTTAAGCTTGTATGAAGTCTGACTCCTAGTGTTTGATGCTCGTGGTGCTTTCTGTTGAAAGTCAGCACCAGCGATACCACAGAATAACTCATCTTGGTTATTTAGGCCATTTTGAACTTCAGATGACCACAGACACCTCTGTAATCTGACTGTCACATGTGAAGACCTTCCGCAAATTCTTCCCCAAGTCTTCAAATTTCATTTTAGTTTATGAGATCATGTGAGTAGAATGTGATGTTGGTATTCCTTGTGGGAAATTGGCACATGTATAGAACATATCTTCACTCTTTTTTGATCATTTAGCCCTTCCCTCTCTCCACCAAATCTTAATTTCCTTCCCTGTTTATTGCTTTTCTTCACATGTTTGCAGTACATAATGTTCACTTTGCTTAGTTGGATTCTAGCATACTTCATGACATCCCTATTTCCTGCATCCATCTCCTCTGAGTGCTGGCAAGTTGTGAATGGGATAGGGCATCTCCTCTGGTTGCGTCATGTAATGTAAGACAAATGTAAAGATACAGTTGCCCCTGTGTCAGGATACATTTCCTTGGGTTCTGTTATGAATTATGGCAAATGGAAGTTGCTTCTGAGACCTTGACAAGACTGCCCAGCTACTGCATGAGCAAACCTCCAAACCATACAAAGTACCTGTGCTAATGATTACTGTTTTAAGACACTAAACCTTCATTTAACTGATTTAATGATAACAAATATGAACAACTGCTCCAAAAAGTACAGGAAAAGTAACTAGTTATTTTGTGCTGTAAACTTTTTTGATGTAACGTGTGATATCACTAGAGAGTAACTGGAAGATATGTTGTTATGCACCAGTAAAAAGAAAATGTCCTTTTTCTTTGATCATTTTCCTACTGAGATAAATTATTTGCCAATGTGCATACCACGAGGGTTATAGGACAACTTAGAGTATTTCTCTGAAATTCAGAATTGTAGGGAAACAAAACCAGAGGATTATTCTCAAGTAATGTCTGAAAAAGAGGAAATATAAATCCCATCCCCCCAATGAACAAAAATTCTTGAACATGTCTTCTACTCAGGCACTGAGCTTCTCAGCTCAGAAACTCCCACACTGCAGTTACAAGTTCCTTCCTCAAGTGTCACTTGTGTCACTCCCATGTGGTGACAATGTAAATGAAGACTCAGAATGTGGAGGGTTTATCCTCACAGAGTCCTTGTTCCAAGAAGAGGAAGAGCAGCTCTTCTCTTCTCCAACTTGTGATAAAATCTCATCTTCTTTTGAGTCTGTTCCAAAAGTCTCTTTGCATGAGTACAGCTTCCTTCCATGGAATTAGAGAAATCTAGTTCGTAACTTAACTCTCTCCCAAGTGTATTTGGTTATCAAGAAAAATCTTACAAACCTTTCAGAAATCAACTATTTAAAAATGAAGCAATTAATCTCAGATGAGCTGTATATATTATCTCAGGGACTTTAAATTTAAATATTTAGAATATTTACAGGACATATGAGTTGCACTGTGGACAAATCAAATTTGTTTTGAAAGTAGCTTGATTTTTCTGCTATTTTAAGGGTACATGTCATGATAGTTATATGACATTTTGATAAGTTGTACATTAACAAACTGTGAAGTATTTTTAAGGCAAATGCTCCTAAGTTTTGACTGTTATTTAAATTTGTGTGAGTGTTTTTCATTTATTAGCTTTCTTGCTTCTCTTTTCTTTGTTCTTATTGCAATTTTAAAAATAGAGACACTCAAGATCAAGTTTACTGTATATTAGTATCTAGGGTTACTCTTTGCCAAGTGTCTCCTTTCTCATTGCATTATTCCATTTAAACTTTCAAAACCTTAACCATGTAAGGGGATGGCTTCAATTTATTAAATGCATGTAAAGTGAATAATGTGGCCACATGTATATCTTGTGGGATGTTGCATTCATAAATCATTCAAACCTGAAAATAGATATGGATGGAGTATTCAAAACATTATTTTTTAAAACATGCCAAGGAAAATCAAGAAATGAGAAAGTACAAATGGCATGAAAATGAAAAGAAGATATTCACTGAAATTGACTGATTTATGATTTTGAACACAGACTATTTCTTATAGAACTAACCATAATCATAATTCCTTCTTCCAAGTCATTAAGTTTTCTGCCAACAACAAAATAACAGTTCTCTCATTCCTATCCTTACTTATCTGTTCCTTTTATCTAAGTTAAAAAGAGTCTCTCTTTGCCTATTTTTAGTTTCACTTTCAGCAAAGCTGCAATCCAAGCTTGTTTGAACATTTGGTGACTGATATTCATGCATTTTTTGTTTTGCTTTAGTGTACTCGGTTTATTATTCTACCAGTGTATTACAGTAATGAGCACACAGTAATCCTGTATTTGTCAACTTGCGTCATTAGAGCCAAATATCTGACACACACAACTAAGTTCAAAGCATTTGCTGGGCTTCAGGACATCCAGGTGAAGGTCAGCTAGGCTGAGGGCAGTAACCTGACCATGGAATGGTATGATAGAAGAAAGTGCTTATTTGGTGGTGGCTGAGGGAAAGAACCGGAAACAGCTTGAGAGGAAGGGGCCTGGGAAGAGATGCTACACTTAGGGTCATGATTTCCTGACCGCCCACACAGACCCAGACCCATCTCCTGGGCGGCTTCCAGACCCACTGTGCTTGCTAGCTAGCCTTACTCAGTTTCTAAAAAAGTGGATCCTTTAAAATACAGAAATACAAATATTAAAATAGTGAGGGGAAGTACCATAGTCATTAAACATCCCTAGTGTGAAAACTGCAGCAGCTAATAGCAGATCCCCTAGTCTACTGTCTCAAATAAAAGTCATTCAGAACCAAGCTACAGAGGGTACATGATGCTTTTCTTTAATAGTAACAGTCAGATAGCAATATCTGTCCTTTTATTACTGGTCTAAAATGTAACACCTTACATATTTGTAAAAATTCATATTCAGCTTCAACTGTACTTTATTATATTTTTATATTCATGTATTATGTCAGTCTCATGGCATATCACAATAACTATACTTTAATCCATAATTTACCTTTAACAGAAACTATGAAAACTAAAAATAGTTTGCGTTTGGATACATTTAATATTTTTGGCTTTTTACTTTTCTTTCTGTTCATCTGAGTTTCCATTGTTACCTACTTTTCATTACTCTCAAATTTCTTGTAATAGTTTTTCTGTCAATATGTTATCATTTTTAAAAATGTTTTTGTCAGTTTTATTTTTGAGAGGTACTTTTTTGACTGCAAAACTCTGGAATTTGGTTGATGTATTTTAATTTTTCTAGCACACTTAAAATGATATTGTATGGTCTGATGGCTTTATCAGTTTACTGTCATTCTTACTATTTTCCTTCTTATTATCATTATTTGTAATATGCCATAGTCCCTCTAGTTACTTTAAGTTTTCCATCATTTTCTTTGATTCATAGCAATTTGTAAAGAGCCCAAGGAACACTATTAGTTGATTGGATGGTTGGATTTGAAGTTATCCTGCCTGGAAATTGTTGGAATTTCTGGCGTCAAGGGAGGATAGTTTTCATCAATTTTGGCATACTGTGATCATTATTTTTTTATTCTAATCTTTATTAATACATTATATATACACATCATTATCACATTCAACATTGAGAACTTGTACCAGTATATGACTCAACTTAATTCTTAATTTTTCTCATTTTCCTACCCACCCTACAACACTCCACACCCTTTGACAGTAAACTGATAAAGCTTTTTTTTAAAAAACTACCATCACATTATTTTCCCCAGATTATTTACATCCTATTTCCTTTTAAATATTTTTCTATTTCACAATATCTAGTGTATATACTAGAACTCATTTACATCTTTATTTTCTCATACCAGAGAAAAAGTACAATATTTACACAACTGTGACCTATTTAGTTCCCTTATGAAGAAACCCTGAAGGTAGATCCATTTGAGTATGAATGACTCAATCTTCTCATTTTTTTTTTTTACAACAGAGTAATACTGCATCCTATAAAAGAACCACATCTTCTTTATCTCCAGTTGATGAACGTTTTGGTTGTTTCCAAGAGTTAGCAATCACAAACTGAAGTACTATAAACATGGAGCATTATTTCTTCAAATGTATTTTTTCTCAATTTCTTATATATTTCCTTCTAAAATACCAATAGATTTTTCTTTAGTGTATACTGCCCACAAGCCAATGACCTTATGCTTCTTTTCTATTAAATACATTTTCTATATGGGTGGTATGCTTTACATTTAGGTAATTTTTGATCCATTTTCAATTTAATGATCATATCTTTTTCAGTATCCGATCTGCTTTTCTGTATTTGTCCATTTCTTCACAAAGTTATTCCTCTTGAAATCATTTTTTCAGTTCTCTATTCTACTGGGTAATTTTTAGAATGCATCTTTGAAATTGCATAGTATTTTAATCTTACTATGGTTATTTTTCCTATCAAATACTTATCATATCTACAAAATTGCTCTGATACCTCCAAATTCTCTGAGTTCAGCCTTTGTTTTGTGTATCAGTCTTATTGTTCTAATCATTTTATTGATGGCTACTCTGTTTTTACTTCTTCCTCATTGTTTTCACGACTTTACTTTAAACTGAGAATGTATTCACGAAAGGACAGAATGAACACACTTTGTTTCTTCTAAGTTTTCAGAGGGTAAGAGCTGTTCTGAGAATTAGTTTGTTGCCAGTCATTCCGAGTCCTCCAGACATCACGGGTGTGCTGGGATGGAAGAGAGGGGAAAGCCAGGCTTCAGTGTGATTGCATTTCTAAGTGGCTGTGGACCATGATGTTATTTCAACTGAAAGTCGATGCATTCATTTTCCAATACTCGTGTTCTGATTTCTATTAAAATTCAGAAGAACCTCAGAATATTAACTGCAGAAAATACACAAGGTGTGGACATTGTTCAGCTATGAATCTTTCTGTTCTATCCTTTACTGAAAGATTTCTGGGACATGGGACATGAATGACCAAGCTCTAAGAATGACTTCGGTGTCTTGCCCTCACCAGTTTTTGATGTCTCCTCAGTCTCTGCCTGGAGCATCTAGATCATTTCTTCTTATTCCATCTTCCTCGACATGTGGTCCTGTGGCCACAGTTGTGGATCTGGGCTTAAATGCATCTTGAGAGCTGACTATTGTCCTCTTATTGTTGGAAGCTTGTCTTTCTTTACAACTTAATGGGTTATTGTGTTATTCCACCTAATAGTCTTAGCAGCTACAAAAAAAATTTTTTAGAAATATTATAGATTTTTTAAAAAATTCCTTATTTCTATGAGATACAGCATTTTTCCATTTTCCGCTTGGTTTAATCTCTTAACCAGAATTAGGCTAGTCATTTTTTAATGAGCGTGCTTGAAACTTATTATCATCCTTATTAAATTATCTTGACTCACTTGGCAGTACATACACAATATTTATTCTAGAATAATCTATCTTTTGTTGATCCAGGAATCAAGTGCTTGATATTACAGAACAGGAAGGGGAGGTGTCCATGGAAAAAGTCACCAGAAGGAAAAAGGGATGGTGAGAATATAGACCATAGGTAACAGCACATGAGCCCAGTGAGCCGGGTGGAGCTGTGACGTCGCCCGGATTACGCTGCCTTTCATGTCTCCAGTGGAGGCTCTTTCCTGTCCTCCTCTGTAGCCGTTAGCTCTGGACTTCCGGGAACGTTGATCGCCTGTGTCACTCAGCACTCCTCTTGTGCACCTGACTTGGTGTGTCTGTCCCAAATGTATTCACCTCTTCTCTTCCCAGAAGGACTTACTAGCTCTAACTACAATGCCACTTCACCTTCACCTACACCTTAATGATGTCTGTGAAAACCTTGCTTACAAAAATATATGAACAAGTGAGAACATGAGATGTAATGAGAACATGAGCGTAGCGTTTGCTGAGGGGATGAAGCTTTGAGTTGCAAGCAAAACACTAAACGAGGAAACACTGAGATGAGGTTATGGCGGTCGCATCTGGATTCTCACTCTCCTCCTACGCTGCATCATACCTCCTCTCACCGCGAAGGCCTCTGTTACCCCTGTCAGTCTGCGCAGGTGATCTGTACCATTTTAATTTCCTTTCTCACTACAAGTGTCCCCACGAGCTACCACAACTTCTGACTATGAGAGAGAAATAGAAGTAGAAAAAGTTTTTATAATGAGAAAACATACCAATCCGCTCAAAACAAGGTACAGTGATAATACATACATGGAAAGTAAGCATGATACATGAACACGCATATAGAAATTTATGTATGTATGTCTATAATATCTACATTTATTTTTAAATTTAGTATGATTTTCCGTGATATTATATAACTAAGAATATTTTATTAATAAATTTGTACTTCTAAATATGTGAGTTAAAATCCTTGCAATTATTACCACCTTTAGTGTTAGGTAAAAACTGTATTATTTTAAACCTAATATTTTAATGTTTGAGAATCACATCTCTAGTCCACATTGTGTCACTCCACTCAAATATCTCACTCAGATATTTCTCAAATATCTCACTCAGCTCTTCAAATTTTTAACAATGTAAAGCTTGGGTTATGGGACCTTCCTGGCTAACCCTCAGCCTCCCTAAGGTTATAACTTTGCCAAGTGGTTCCAGTTCTTGAGTACCAAGCATACGGAAATGAATAAACAAAGAACACTGAATAAGGCTCAGCATCCTCTGAGCAAATAAGTCCTTGAACCATGTTTTCCACATACTCATCACTTGGGAGTTTGCAGTCAAGTGCTGTCTCTCTTGACCTTAGTAGATCTGAAAAAATATATAGTCTGGTGTTAACAACTCACCCTTCATGAGAAATGTTTTTCTTCCAAAAGAGCTGGATTTTAATTGATGTCTATGAATAGAAGAGAAGCACAATTCAAAACATCTGGGTGTTAACTGATTGTTCAGGCATGTTTGTGAGGAAAATGTCCCCCACCTTTGCACACAATGCGCATGGGAGACAAACTACTGCTGCTCTCGCTATCTTTGTACAGTTATCAGTCTTTGCAGCCCATTGTTTTCATGGTGCCTAAGTTTATCTTCACACTGCAGCCTTCACAGGGGCCCACGCTACCCCTTTCCATTAGTTACTTGTTGTTGCAACCTTATTTTCTGAAGTAGCTTTTCCTATGACATCTGCAATACCAAAATAAATTGTATTCACTTTAATTGTATCCTCTTCTTCTATTAACATTTCAAGCTGCTTAGTCTCTGACAGTGCTTGTCAACTTTTCATACCTAAAGAAAGCAGAATTAAAAAAAAGAAACATAGCTTCTTCCCTCACAACTGCTGCTACAGTAAATTAAAGAACTGCATTTATTTTCAGATAATTGAACTTGAAATGTTAAATGGAAGCATTTTTTTTTCTAGAAAGAAACATTCTTATTTCTTCTTTTGTAATGATTAGTGCCATATCTTTAGACAGTTCATCAATTTTGCCCTGTGGATCTTATGTACATGTATTTAAAATCTTTAATTGTTTCCTGTTGAGAATAATAGAAAAGAAATTGCTTTTTTGTCTTCTTCCTTGTTTTCTTGGCCTATATCTATTCCTGAATAATAATCTCATGTAAGAATGAAAATTGAAGCTAATGTGCCATACATTAAAATACTATGTCTTGTCATCTATGCTTTGTCAACATAGATGATCTTCTTGCAAATATAAGGCCTGTGTTACTGAGTAAGCTCAAAAACAGAACTAGTACCCACAGTCCGAGTCAGCACTTTGGATTAAGTTTTGATTAGAAAATCTCCCCCTAGTATTTTGTCTATTTAAAGAAGTTATAAATATTGTATGAATTCTCTAATAAAATTAGAAAATCAAGTTTTGTAAGTAATATATTCTTTTCTTTTCATTTATATTGCTCTTAGTAGGTAGACATGAGGCGACAGTGCTGAAGCAAAATAATATGTGTTTATGTTAGGGCATACTGAAGAGAGACAGAAACACCAAATTCATTATTTTCACTGCTTCAGTAAATATAGATTCAAACATACATATATCGATTCAGAAAATTGAGTGTATTTCTAGTACATATGTCCTTCACAGGTAAAGTTCAAAGATTCTAGCATTCAAGAATATTTGGGTGAAACTATTTTCTGGTAGGGTCAGCAAACATAATACTTAACCATTGATAATATGAATGAGGAGGAGAAAAATATTTAGATTTATAGAAACAGTGGAATGTTAGGACAGAATTAAAGGATTAGAAAACATTATCACAGAGGTGAAATGAATGAACAATTCCAAAATGAAGTGAGTAAATTCAAGATGTGACGATAGAGCTGTCATCAGTGAAATGGTTAAATTTTTCTGAGCAAGAAACAGCTAGAATTGAGATAGCCTTTAGACTGAGAGAGAGAGCAAGAGCAGTTGGCTTTTACAAACTCTAACTGCTCATGAAAACAGAAAATGGTACAGAGCTACACTGGAAAGAAAATGATGCTGTAAAATACGATGGGGACTTTGAATATAATTTATAAATACAGAAATCACCTATGGTTATTTCTCAAAGAACATCAGGCATAATGCTCTCCATTTGCTGCTGCACATACTGCTCTATCCATGGCAACTTTGTGTGCATAGCACAGAAACCGTGAGCCTTCTCGGAGGCTGTGGAGCAAGTGCTGCTGGTGCCACACACAGAAGCAGTTTCCACACAGCCTGTCACGGATCACTCTGAGGTTCCATCAAATTCAGTTAGAACCAAATCGGCTTGTTTTTCTTGCAATCCTCCTGTAATTAGGATATAGGATTTGGTTGTTGTCCTGTACATTAACTGCTCTGTGTTTTCAAAGTTGATATATTGGATGCTACTCTTATTTTCAAAATGGCCCATCTTTCCTACGTTGGTTTGAGACAACTTGCTTAACTTGCCTCAGAAAATGTAACACTGAGAACATTTAGAGGGACATCAGGAGAGGGAGGGTCTCATTTAAATTTATTCTTATGTGTATGTTTTCAGATAATTTGGGGACAAACTAGCTAGCCATACAATTTTATTTCTGTGTGTGGAAATCATACTTAGTTTCATTCTTCAAAAGGCTAAAGACAACTAACTTTTAAAACTCCTCTCTGCACTTAATGTTTTATTGCCACCAGGTGTAGAGAGACAGGTGTGTTGCCAGCTGTATCTGATTACCCTCAACACTTTGTAGTTTGTTTGACTAAGATACACAGACATGATGTAATCTAGGAAGGAAAGTGTCTGAGCTCAGTGGAGTCTCTGAAAAAGTGAACAGCCAAAAGAAGAGATACAATTGACCCAGGCTGTCGAAACAGTCTTGCATTAGCATGCTAATGCTTTGTTTTCCAACGTGATTTTATGTTTAAATTTCTTAAATATTATTTTATACAATAGATTTTAATTTCCAATGACAAATCTTACCTACAACTATTTAACATGAAAATGAATACATATAATTCTCATTTATTAATAGTAAGAAGCATTTTATGTTAAATTTCAAATATTTTATTTTAATGTTTTTTTCTCTGTCATCTGAATAGAGGCCCTACAGAGCAGAATTGGACTTAGACTTACATTTGAAAAAAGAATTTAGTATTGATCCCTTTCTGTAACTAGAGAAGATCTTACCAGAGACCTGCATTCTAATAAAAGAGAGTTAAAAAATATTTTACCATGGCTAAACATTTATAGAATTATCTCAAGATAATCAAGGGTGAGTGTTTTAATGAAAAAGTAGTTTGAGAAAATTCAATTTACTCTGTGCTATAACACAGGTATACGTATAATGCTGAGGCAGAACATTGCTAATTCTTTTGGGAAAACACCAAAAAGGGGGATACATAATTTAAATGAAACCTTAAGTTTTAGTTTTTAAAGAAATCTCCACACCATTTTCCACAGTATTTTGTTCAATCTACAGTCCCATCAACAGTGGAGAAGTGTTCCTTTATACCCAGAGCCACGCAGCATTTGGTACTGGTTGATTTCTCCTTTTTTAATTACTCAAATCTTTTTGGTACAATATCTATCATATATACATATATATACACACACACATATATATATATATATATACACATATGTATATAATACATATGTGTATATATATACATATATATGTATATATATATGTGTATATATATACATATATATATATAATGAGAATTAACAATGAGAATTTGTACCAGTATATGACAGAACTTAATTCTCATTTTTCCCATTCCTTTACCCATCCTACCATCCCTGCCCCCTATATACATAAACTTTGTTTTCTTTCTTTCTTTCTTTTCTTTTTTTCTTTCTTTTTTATTATCATCTCATTATTTTTCCCCTTGTTATTTACCCCTACACCTCTTTTGCCTTTGAATATTTTCAGTTTCACAATATATGCCATACATTCTGGAATACATTTATATCTTCATTTTCTCAATAATAACTTATTTCTTAAGTGAGATAGAATCTCAGTATTATTATAATTGGCATTTTTTGAGTCATCAGTGATGTTGAACATTTTAAATATATTTATTTTCCACTTCTACTTCTTCATCTGAGAAGTGTCTGTTCATTTCAGTTGCCCATTCAAATATGAAGGGTCTGATATTTTGAGATCTTCATATATTCTAGATATTAGTCCTTTTGAGGAATAGCTAACAATTATTCCCCTCTCTGTAGATAGTCTCTTCACTCTGTTGATGGTTTATTAAAAAGCAAAAGCTAAAAAAATGAGATGACAATTACTGAGACTTTGTGATATTTCTTATGTGATCAGGGTTTTGCTTATGAAGTCTTTGTTTACATCAATGTCTTTCAGAGTTCTACCTAGTCTCCCTTCCAGCAGATTTAGTGTTTCTGTCTATTATTCAGATTTTTGACCCATTTCAATTTTTCTTTACTGTGTGGTAATGAGATGGGCCTAATTTCAGTCTGTAGCATGTGAAAATCCAATTTCCCTGGAACCATTTGTTAAAGAGACTATCTTCCAGTGATAGTTTTTAGATCCTTTGTGAAGATAAGATGACTGTGTGTGTGTTTGTAGATATTTCTATATATTCTAATCTTTTCAGTTATTGATGCTTCTGTCTTTTTTTGTTTTGAGTGGTTTTTTTCCCCAAATTTTAAAGAATTACACTTGCTTTGTAGTATAATTTCAAGTCAGAGATTTTGGTACACCCTGCCTTAACTTTGTTGTCTAGAATTGATTTTGCTATTCTAGGTCTTTCTCTCTCCAAATGAATTTTAGGTTTGCTTTCTTTAATCCTGGGACATATGTTATTAGTATTTTGACTGGTATTTCATTAAATCTCTATAAAAATTGTTAGTAGCAATTTTCATTGTGCTGATTCTTCCTACTCAAGAACAAGGGATCTCTTTGCATAGGTTGATGTCCTCTTCAACTTCCTTTTTTAGTGCATTGTAGTTTTCCATGTGAAGGTCTTTTACTTCCTTCACTAGATTGATTCCTAGGTATTTCAGGTTTTGAAGGCTATTGTAAAATGTGTCATTTTCCTAATTTCTTTCTCTGTCAATTTCTTATTTATGGATAAGAATTCTATTGATTTTTGAGTGTTAGCTTTTTATCCAGATATGCTACTGAACTATTAAACTCAGAAATTATTTGGTGGAGTTCTGGGGTTGTTCTATGTAGATGATCATGTGATTTGCAAATGATAATAATTTAACTTCTTCCTTTCCTAATTTTTAATTCTTACTCTTGCCTAATTGCTCCTGCTAATGTTCCCAAAACTTCATTGAGTAATAGTTGTAACAGTGGACAACTTTGTCTTCTTCCTGATTTTAGAGTAACTTTCACTTTTTGTTCATGTTATATGATTTTGGCTGTTGGCTTGTCATAGACAGGTTCTTATCAGGTTGACATAAAGACCATCCATTCCAATTTTTTCTAGGGTTTTATCATGAACTGGCTTTGGACTTTGTCAAACTCTTTCTTCATCTATTGAGATGACTGTATGCTTTTTGTCCTTGGCTCTCTTTATATGGTGTATTACATTTATTGATTTTTATATGTCAAACCATTTTGGCATCCTGGGGATGTATCCCCTTGGTCAGGGTGCGTAATGTTCCTGATGATTTGCTGCCTTTTCTTTGCCAGCATCTTATTGAGTCTGTGTTCTGTAGGGAGACTGAGTTATAATTCTCATTTTTTGGTTAGATCTTTTTTTGCTTTTGCTACCAGGGTAATGGTTGCTTCTAGGAATGAATTTGGGAATATTGCATCTCTTCCAATTTCATGAAGGAATTTAGAACGTAGTGGTACAAGGTCCACTCTGAATTTTTTATAGAATTTTCTTTGTTGATAGGTTTTCAATTACACATTCAATTTCATTGACTGATGTTTCAAGAAAGAAATATCATAACTGAAATAAATGTCTTTGGAGTGTTCCTATCCACACCATCAGAATGCATACCTTCAGATGCACATGAGATATTCTAAAAAATAGACTATATAGTAGTTCACAAGACTTGCATAAATAAATGCAAAGGAATTGAAATTATCCCACGGATATTATCAGAACATAGTGCAATGAAATTAGGAGTCAACTCCCCAAGAACTCACAGGAACTTCATGTGAAAATTAAATAACACTTCTGAACAACCAATGAGTCACAGATTAAATTCAATAAGAGATTAGATAGGTTCAACAATTAAATGATAATGCCAATACAACGGACAAGAGCATATGAGATTAGATGAAAGCAGTCTTACAGGGGAACTTATAGGAGTGAATTATCAGAAAAACAAAATGAGTTCTAATGGACAACCTAATGCTGAACCTCTAGTTTTTAGAAAAAGAACAAGTCAAGTTCAAAGCTTGTACAAAAGAGAAAATTATAAAGATTGGAGCACTGAACAGATCAGCAACTGAGATAAAAAAGAAGAAATCCCCAACGATACAAAGAATCACTGAATTACAAAGTTTGTTCTTTAACCAATAGATAAAATTGACAAACCTTTAGTCAAACTTACCAAACTTATCAAAAAAGGAAAGAAAATATTGACATCCACTTAATTAGGAATGAAAAGGGTGAAATCACAGCAGATCATACAGAAATACACAGAAGAAATGAGCAGATTGCTAGATACATATGAATTACCACCGTTCAAACAAGAAGATGTAAGAACTCTAAATAAACCAACATCAGTCACGGAAATTAAAGACGTAATGGAGTCCATTTCTTCACCTGAAAAATGAATGTGTGGCTTTCAAAGGACCATGTGTCTTTTAAAAGATTTTCTATTTGCTCCCTGTGCCAATTTAAGACTCAAATCTTCCAGTTGCTTACTTTCCAGAGAACCATCGAGACAAGGAAATCTGTTCCCTCTAATTCTCCACTGTTGAAGCAGTCCATGCCTGTATCTCTCATTTTATCTGCGTTGCCTGCAGTAGGAGAACAAAGCAGGAAGTTTTCAGTCTTCCCCAGAAGAGGTCCTTCATCATACGAGTTAGTTTCTGACACTGATTTATTTCAGATGAGAAAAGCCTTCATTCTTTTTCAGTTTAAGTAAACATAACAATCAATATTTACATTATGAATAATCAATATATGTGTAATAATATGTTTTCAATAATGAGGATACTTTCACTATTATACATATGTCATCACATAAGAGTAACGAAAGGTACTTCAGAAACAATAACATCATCTATTATATTTTTATTAGGCTCAGATTACATTATATAGTTTATGGTTATTGATAAATTTTTTGTTGTTTTCTTCTAATTTTATTATTTCACTGAACATAAATTTAACTATGAATTTACTGAACACAACTTTGAAAAATCATTCTGGATGTAAAAAGATATCCTATTAAGTGGACACACACAGGGAACCTGTAAGATTTTAAGAAATTTAAAGAAAGCCTTTTACTAGTAAGTCATTTCAAAAGCAGTTAGGTCACAAAACATATTAAGATCGTGTTCAGATTTATTGTGATCTGCAGTTTCTCTATCACATTTTCATCCAGTCTTTTGAAGCAACTTGAATCTAAAACACTGGAATAAGATATTGAAAATAATGCTTCCCAAACTTTAATATTTTAACCATTTGTGAAGCAGGGTATCTAGGAAATATATTGAACAAAATGTATGATATATGCCCAGAAAAACTGACTAGAAAATACAGCATGAACAGAAAATTGAGAAAGAACTTTTGAATTGTTTACCTGACTTAAATGTCAGCAAATTTATGACTTCGTCAATGTCATGACTGATTTGACAGGTTAGCTTGACTTCACAATGAGGTGTCCTTGTTTAGGTCTTTGCATAACTCATGTGTGATCACTGGAATTTGAATCAAGCTGAGTACTCTGCATGATAGTGGAGGTCCTCATAAAATGATGTGGTAACTCAAATGGAATAAAAAAAATCATTACTGCTTTCACCCAGTGCAAGAGAGAATTTCCTTGCAAACACTGGCTGGGGGACAGTAATGGGAACACTCATGGACCTGGGTCTTGGGTCTGTTGGACCACTGGAGATCTGGGATTTCCTAATGACTCGGGTATCAATTTAAAAACACATGTTTCTCTGGGGAACTCAAAAGAAATGAGAAGGTAAATCTTTAATCCACTGAGAGGTAGACCAGAAAGAAAACCCAGGCTGAAATAGATGAAACCAAAGCACATCAGTGGTGGGCACAGTGACTGCCACATAGTTGCCCATAACAAAACAAAATTATTTTGTTTGTCATTTGATCTTTTGGGAGAGGAAAACTGAAGTTCGTGTACCCCTAGTGTTTTGATAATTTGACTGTGAATTATATTCCTCTGAGTTTAAATAGGAAAATTAATGTCTGATTTGCTTCATGTTAATTATGGTTGGAAGGAGTGGACATTTGTAGTTTTTAATGCTATCCCTAAAATGTTGCTGGAAGCTGTCTGGTTTTACAGACACAGCAGTGGGGTGGAGACCTGTATAACTGCTTCATGCAAGAGAAGATAAACAGAACAATCTCACAATAGTAGGAGCAGATGAAGGACAGTGCTTTCTCCTAAAATTAAAGATCAGCATTAGATCGAAGTTAGTCTGGGCTTCAGCCTAATGAAGCAGAAACTCAACATGCATGGCTGAGCAGAAATGACTGGAGTTGCTATCTCCACCATTTTCTGTTCAGTAAGTGCCATGGTAGGTGATAACAACAAATTATCCTCTGTCAAAATATTCAATAATCTTGTTCCTCTGCATTACAATTACATAATCCAAGGGCAAAAATTATTAATTTAAATGAAAAGTATTTTATCAATACTAAGTAATTCATACATATAAAGGCACCAGTGCTTTTTGAAAAACTCTAATGTGTAAGAATAATTTCAGAGATTAAAGTTATTTTTGTCTTTTTGTTGTTTTGGAATGCTAAGGATGCTGGGCCCTGAGGATACTAAGGACCTGGTCCTTGATAGTGAGGTGCAGTACTACTGAGCCAAATCCTCAGGCCTTGAAAGGTATTCTTTAAAAAAATGCAATAAAAATTACACAGCTTTACAACTGGAATTGATGATAGACCAATACCTTTAACTTAGACTTCATTGGAATGTCAAGAAATTTTAAAAGATTCAATTAAGTGCCTACATAGGTAAGTTATTCAAAGTCCTATGGCTAAGACTACAGAAAATTTTTGTTAGAATTTGTGCTGTAAAATAATTTTTAGGTAAATCCATACTGGGCATTTAAGTTTTTAGTCACAATGAGATTAACTTAGGTTGAGTAAAAAGATATATCTTTTCTGTGAAAATCTTCATTTTGAGGGTATTGGATTGTTTCTTAACACACACACTCAAGAATAAGTAGAAGAGAAAGTAGAAGAAAAGAAAGAGAAAAAGGACAAAAGGAGGAAATATAAAATATATCACAAATAGACAACAAATATATTTATACAATTAGCTTTCAATAAAAGCATGATGCTATAAAAGCCTTTAAGGGGATGAGGGACAGTAGAGGACTAGAAAAATAGTGATCAGTAATATGTACATATAACCACTCCCCAAGATGCTCAAAAATTGAATTGCAAATATGTACTAATACAGTAAAACTTGTGAGAATTTACAAAATTTAAGTACAATATCCAGCTGCATCAAAAGAGAATTACTTTCTCAAGAACACCTTCACAACTGAAGGCTGGTGGGGTAGAATCCCAGAATACTGAGAGACTGGGTTCTTTTCTAGAAACAGATTTATTCATTTGTATTCAGTGTCTTAGTTCAAGAAACTGAATCATATATTCAGTAGGGAAAAAAAAAAACACAGAAATTCTTGGAGTAAAGAAACCTAAGGGGCCCTGACTATTTGTTATTCTGGCTTCTGAGAGAAGACTTTCCTTCACTGCCAGAAAATGAGGTACCACTTCTTCAGTGACCACAAATGAGGAGTTTGATGCTCTTATCTTACTAAGTAAGTCCTGGGCATGGCATTTGAGCGTGCAGCTAAAATACCTCATCTCTGTCCTAGATGTAATTAGAGTAATTCATACTAACAGTCACTGTGGTGATCGAGCTGGTTTATCAACCTGAGAAAGATAGACAGAAAACCCTGGATTTACCAATCAGATTTGATACAGAAAATACATTCCAGATCACGTGTGATGGGTTGTACCACAATGAAGGGCATGTTGTACTAACGATGCAAAAATGCTTTTTTGAAGATTTTAATCAATGACTATCCTCTTCAAATGTTGCTTTAAAAAGATCCTTGGTAATAGGTTTAATATTAGTGAACTCAGAAATAAAGAGAAATTGAAGAAGAGATAGGAGCAGTCATTCTGTAATGTTAAGGATATTTTCTATTTGGGGTTTTAAAATTCAGATTTCAGTGCTTCTAGATCAAAAATCTGTTGAAATAAGTTAAACAGGAAAATATTCTAAGAACTTCATGATTAAACTATAACAACTGGGCTTTAACTTCATATAAAATATGAAACCGTGAGGACACTCAGGAAGCAAAATAGCCTTACATTTTGTAGGATACATTTGGTGATTGATTTTATACCAGAAAAAAATAAAAGAAGTGCTGAAATTTTAAATCACTATTAAAGTATTCAGCCTCAAGTATAAACAATGAAAATATTGAATTTGATTTTATTACAAGTTTAATATTTTACATAAAATATCCCATTTTAGTTTCTCAAGTTCAAGGTTATGTAAAATTACTCTTGGATAATGATTACTGTCTAATTTGTTAGATATAAGATGTCTTCCACCAAAATCAGACAACAGCTCACTACTTACTGATTATTTTGTGATTAAAAATAGCTTTAGAGAACACATATTTATCCAAATTAAGAAACAAAAATCATTTTAAAAATTAGTGGATCCTTTTTGAGGAAAAAATCTAATTTTTGTATAAAAAGATATAAATCAGAAATATAAAATAAAATGTGGGTTATATCATAGAAAAGCTTTGGTTTCATGGCATAAATGATGTACAGTTAAACAGGCTGGCTGGATAATGATTGACTTAAAGAAAAGGGGGCAAAATAGCTGATCATATTTGTTTAGTGTTTGGACATATTTTTTTTTCTCTAAAAAGTGAGATTTCTCAGAGGTAGAAAGATTTTTTTTCAATGAAAACTGAAGGTCATCTTTTGTTATCAAATTATAAATGTGGTTTTCCATTGATCTTATTGGTGAAATTCAACTTGATAAATCCATATCTTTACATTATTATATCATTGCACTTCCTAAATTTTAAACTGAGTTACTAGAAAATTGAAATTTTATATAATCAAGAATAAATTCTATAGTTCTCTCCAGCTCACTACAAAACGCTATATATTTTCACAGAAAACATCATTCTAACCTAGAATTATTCCTATCTTTCTTAAGAGGTTAGTGCTTTTTCCTGATTTAATTAAGAATTCTTTTAAGAAACTCAAGACAGCCTTCACATTGCACAGAAGTGCTCCATCTAACTTGTGACTGGTGATGGCTATTTCAACACTTTTTCTTGTTTATATTCTAAATTTACATTGCACCATTAGACACTTAAAATTTTATCCTAATTAATTAAAATTGTATGGCTGTACTCAGATAACTTTTCTCAGTGACTTTTGTCAAACACTATTTCTATTCACAGATTGCTTATATGTCATTAACATGTTCTATTGAAATGTAATGCTGATAAGCACTGCTATGACATTTACTGAGATGCTTAAACTAAATAGATTAAAAACAAGACAAGTACTAACCATAGATAAAGATGTGAAGAGCAAAATTAGAGATTTTGCAAGTCTTGAGAAGAGTAAAAAGAAAACAAGGAAGTTATATTCAAGCTTTGAATTATGCTTTGAGGGAAGTTATGAAGGATAAGCACTTAGGTAAACACCTTACAGGTGACATGGTGTCTGACAGGTTTCTTACAGGTGTGTGACAGGTGTCTGACAACTAATGTGTAATCATGTAATCTTAGGTAAAGTCACATAGTGGTGTCTTGACCCATGAACTTAACTGCTTCTCTGGAAAAGATGGCCGCTCTCAAGCTCATCACACAAAGCAGAGCTCACAAACTTAGCAGATGCTTTTGTTTGCAAAGAATACACAGATGAGATACCACTGTATTTTCTGACAATTAACTTACCTGGATATGAATATATACACGTCTATCTATCTATCTATCTATCTATCATCTATCTGTCTATCATCTATCTACTATATAATAACATTTGATACCAGCAATAGAACTGAAAGCAGCTCAACTAGGTAATCAATATCAATGACTTCAAGTACTTTGAGTACTGATTTTTTTGGTTTCTTACAACTGAATTCCTGCCAGTTTCAGTTTCAGCAATTGGGCTTAAAGTTGTAGAATCAAAGCTTTTATCTTCCATTTATGTGTTGGGACATGTTATCCTGGGCATAGAAAAATCTATTCTATGCAAGACTGTCTTCCTCATGTATCTCCTTAAAAGTTCATGCTACAAAACTAACCTTTTTTATTGATTTAAATTCTAGGAATATCGAATGTATGCTCCTACTGAACAGTCTGACTCTCTTTTTACATTCTTACTCTAACATGGATTCTTCATCCAGAAAATTATTTTAGTTCTTCCTTTGTTAAAAAGATCAAAACCATCGAAGAAATAACTCCTCAGAGTTCTTATTACCTACCTGCGTGTATTTCTTCTACCGAGCCTAATTCAAATAATACTTCTGTTTTATATTAATTTTAATATCTGTGAATAAAGTGATGTTTCCAACCTCCTCCTCAGGGACTCTCTCCTTCCATAATATATGCTTTAAAACTTGCTTTCCTCTTGCTACTTCTACAAAAGTTTGGATCAATAAAACTGCAGTTTCGTGCTCAGACTGGAGCCAAGAGGAACCAGTGAGGAACTGAGTCTTGGCCCAGGTCAGGTTTATTTCAGTGAATCTTTGAATCCAAGCTTTTTTTTAATGCACCATGAAGTTCGTTTTCTGGATTATGGCAGAAAGACTATGTTTTTATTTATTTATTTATTTATTTATTGCTCCATTGAGCTACAGCAGCCATGAAAAAAAAGGAGGGAGTAACATACAATCTTTATCAAAATAGCAAACAGAAATCATTATCATACTTATAGAAGTTTTCACCCTATGCAGCATTTGGAAAGTGAAGAAACGCTGTTACATCAAGATACAAGTAAGATATCTGATAAATTGTTGAAATTATCAGGAGTCGTTATACATCAGTTTAGTTTGGATTCTGAATTCAAATATTGTCCTTCGTATTACCTTCTTATGAAGGCAAGTGAAAAGAGATTTGGGTCCTTGACTACATTAAAGTATGGTTATTTTTTCATACACCTGTTAAGACCACAATGAAGTGTTTGGCTTAGCCTCATTAATGTAGCAGAATATATTATTCCATTGAGGATAAACCAACTGTCAAATTCTCTCTAAAATTATAGTCTTCAGCAGGAACTTCTATTTCCTGATGTACATAATACAGTGTGGGTCTTCTACACTGATAATATTATTCTGTTGGATTTGTGGAATAAGAATTTAAGAAATATTATAGGTGCTTTTGCAAAATTATATGTAAGGATATAACAAATAAATATAAAATTAAAAACCCACCATCTTATAATATTTTTAAGAATCATGAAGACTGAAGTGTACTTAAGATTCAAAGTGAATAAGATATACTTTTTTTCCACTACAGGGAGTAAAATAGTTGATAGGATTCTGAATTTTGAAGGAGTCCTTACTTGGGTATACTTTCAGGGTGTTTTTCTGTTTATCTATTATTTAAAGTTTTTTGTAATACTGTCTGTAATACTGTCTGAATGGGACCTAGAAGCAAGGAAAGTTATTGAAGAGATACATGTGGTACGAAAACAAAAACTCTGGAACTATTAATTAAGATCTTAGTAGACAAAAGAATTAAAATTCCAGAGAAAATATATGCCCACCTCAAGTTTTACTTTCATATTTTGAGCAAAAACCAAAAAAAAAAAAAAAAAAATATATATATATATATATATATATATATATATATATATATATATATATATATATACAGAAAAATCAGGCTCTTCTTACCATATACACTTGATGTATACCTGATGCACATTTAATGTTTGATCACAATAAACTAGTTGGCCTGTTATCTGTATTGATATGTGAATAATATTTGACCAGCCAGACTAAGAAGTTGTGCACACACAGACGTAGTTCCTCCCCGAGTGGGTTTAACATTAGCACAGAGGACTGAAGACAATACAAAGATGAAACCAAGTCAAATAAGAAGAAAATTGATTCCCGGTACATCTGTTCTTACTGTACTGATTTATATCTCTGAATCTTTATTCACAACAATAGTGATCTCTATTGCAAATGGATTAAATAAATTAGAGAAATAAATAAACATATGATCTTTAATTGTGATATGTTCACTTGAATTAAGTGTGGATCTCGTAGCAGATTATTAAATCCTCAGTGTCTGTGATGACTGATACCTAGATCAGTCAACTGCGGATGAAGAAACCACTTTGTATGTGGGTGACAGCACTGCATGGGCTTGTGGCTCGGGCAGAATAAACAGGAAAAAGAAGAAAGTACTTGATGTGGTGAAGGAGCGCCGGCCTTTTTTTTTTTTTTTTTTCTTTTCCTGCCTTTGCTTTTGGACACTGGTGCCCAGTTCCTTCAGCCCCAGATCTCTTCAGCCTTCCACCAGAGACTCATGATAGTAACTTTACAGTGAGCCTCCAGGTCTCACCCTGCCACGTTCATGTAGCCCTCTGGCTCTCCAGGGTGCAGGAGACCACTGTGGATTCTTTTGCCTCTGATCCTGCAGATGCTCATTATGCTTCCGTAATAACCCCTTTGTATGATCAGATACTGAGTCTGCATTGACTCTAACTCTGCTCATGTGCAGTTCTCACCCCACAGGAGGTTTCACCTGTGTGGTTCTT
>PVIR01023203.1:0-27312 GCA_004026965.1 Petromus typicus | reverse complement strand
ATAGAATATGGTTCCTTTACAGATGAACAAACTGATTCCCAAGCAGTTAGATAGTGGTAGAGCCAGGACCCAAACCTCTTCCCGTTCTGATCTGAAGAGCTGCTTTCACTTCCTTGTCTGTCTTTTTGGAGATGATCATACCTAAGAGTTCTTTAAATCCATGCTATATTAGTTTTAAGTCCATGCTATATCGTCCAAGATTTAAGGAGCATAGAATCCCTAGAGCTTAGAGTTACTACCTTCTCCAAACCCCCACCACCACCATTCTAAGAGGGACAGTTCAGTGTACTTTGAAGCCAGGTACAGTGGTATACACCTGACCCTTTGCATTCTGGAGGCCAAAGCAGGAGGATCACGAGTTCAAACCCACCCTGGACTACTTAATAACTTAGCCAAACCTTATCTCAAAAGGTAGGAGTTTAAGGATATAGCTTAGAATTCACTCCCAGTACCACACACACACAGGCAAATTATACTTTGAATAAGTTTCTTCTGGGAACTGAGACTGTTGTACACTTTGTCCTCAGACTCATGCTTCAAAGCTCCACGTTGTTACTGACTGTCATGGAGAAACCAGAGACCATCAGCTGGGCTTCCAGGCTGCCTTCTCTCTCAGTCCCCAGGCAACAGGGGAAGGCAGGTTTCCCAGGCCAGGGTCTCCCTTGGTCCCCAGCTACAGTCTGTTTTGCAAAAGTATCTTTCCCAATTATTACCCAGGCCACAAACCACAATCTCCCAATGAGGTTCCCCAGGGCACCTTGTGAGCTGTTTGTAAGAGAGTGTGTCATCTTCAAGTGTCCTTCTTTCCTTTCTGTGCTGCAGGAAACAGGGGTCAAACTGTTCCACCCATGGGGCAAATTGCCTTAGTAGCTTCTCCTTAATCCTCAGCGCTAAATGCTCTGAGATCCAAACAGCAAAGGAAGGTTGCAGAGCCCTACAAGGGCTGCTGCTGAATAGGCCCAGCCGTGAATGTCTTCATTCATTCGGTACATTGCTACTGACAGCACCAGGCCCCGGAGGTAAAACAGGGAGAAGGAGCAGGAGAGATAGAGGCCCTGGCCTCACTGGCTCAGGGCCTGGCTGGAAGAGGAACAAACTGGAAGGCGTTCCCAGCCTGGAATGATGCACACTGACAGTGGAGTCGAGCAACCAGCTCCTCACTGGATTCCACTCTGCTGAGCTGCATACATGTTTTCTTTATTCATTTCATGCACTTATGCATAAGTTAAACAGCTACATTTTAAAATCCATGCTATATCAGTCGGGGGACTAGCAGGAATCAGGCTCAGAGACGATGCAGGTGAAGTTTAGAAGAAGATAGCAGTTGGGCGTTGGGATCACACTTATGTCATTCCAGCACTCTGGGAGCTTGAGGTAAGAAGACGGATGGTAAGTTTAAGTCCACTCAGGGTAACTCAGGCACTAAGTAAGACCCTGCCTGAAAACAAAAAATGAAAAATATGCTAGGGATGTAGCTCAATGCAAGGCCATGGGTTTAATGCCCACTGGTACTAGAAAAAAAAAAAAGGAGAGGCTAGGTACAAGACATGGGTAAACTGAGGGAGTCAAACTGAAGGCCCTGAGACCGACCACAGCAAGAAGTTGTAAATGCTGTTAGGGCTGGTGAGGTAGGGGAGGGGATGATGCTCCAGGGACCTGGTGACAGCCGGAGCCACAGGAGGGGGGTGGCCTGGTAGGAGCCTGTTAGTCAGCTGGAACACATACCTGAGATAAGGCAACTGATGAAAAGGAAAGGTTTATCTTGGCTCACAGTCTGCAGTTTCAGTGCATGACTGGCTGGCCCCATGGTGAGGTAACATATCATGGCGGAAGGGCACGGTGGAGCAAAGACACTAACCTCGAAGCCAAGTCACAAGAGAAGAAAAAGGGAGCAGAGTCCCACAGCACCCTTTACTTCCAGTAAACTAAAAGCTCCTCACTGGGCTCTGTCTCTAAAGGGTCCAGCACCTCCCCAAAGCACCCCTCTGAGGAAAAAGTCATAAACTTGTAAGACAGCCCAGACCCAAACGGCAAACCAAAGTTGTTGGAACACATAGTGACGGCTCATGCTCCAGGAGCAAAGCAGGGAGGGAATGGGGAAACTGAGCCCCAGGCTCTCTCTCCCACTCTTCATTCTCCAGCAGGGCCTCCTCCAAATCCAACAGAACCGACCAGGAAGCCAGAGGGGAGGGACCCCGGAGGACCCTGGGCACAGGGTGGGGTGGATATAGGGTTGGAGCCAGACAAATGATAATAACTATCAGCTTTGCAAAACTAAAGAAAGAAAGAAAAAATAAAGGCCAGCGCCTGCCCTTAGGAAGCTTTGCATCCAAGCCCAGGGTAATACCATACCTTGAAAGTCGATGTCTCTGAGAAGGTAGAAGCAATTGGACAAAAAAGTCTTGGCATAGAAGAAGTAGTTAATTTGTGCCTTTTTCTTTCTTTCTTTTTTTTTTTTTTCGTACCAGGGATCAAACTCAGGACCTTGCACGTACGAGGCAGGTGCAGCGCCACTGAGCTACATCCTTGGCCTGACTGGTACTTTTTAAATAACCAGAGTGCACAATTGACTCTCAAGATGGAAGAAGGAGGGGTGGGGTGGTCGGCGTTCATTACCATCCTGTCTATATTGATCAACCAAACCGATAACTGCCAGCTGTCCCATCCTTTTGTGCTGTGAATTCACAGACATAATGTATGTGCATCTGGGTCTTAGCGAGAGATCACAGAGGCTGAGTAATATTTGGACGGAGGGAAAAAATAATTGCATCAAGCAATATGATCTTCAGCAATCGACAGCTGGTAATTCGGGAGCTTTCAATCTTTTATTTTGTCTTGGGCTGAGCAGCTATGTCTGGTGTTTAGTTGTATTTTGTATTGATTTTCAAAATGACAAAGAAAATTTCAGAAGCTGTCAAACAAACACACGACATTTATGAAGTGAAGTTATGTTCCCCTTGCAGTTTATGCTTTCTTCCTCATCTATTACGGCTATTTCATTAGCGATTAGTCAGAAATTTTTGACACCAGTTTCAGAGTTTGTCATTTACAGCGCTCATATCAGTTTCCTTAAAACATAAGAAATAACATCTCCATAAATAAAACAAAAGGCTAAGAATGTAGGCAGATAATGCAATATGGAAAGGAAAACAGAATTTCCAAACATATACAATTATGAAAAATAGAAGAACCAGGCAGGCAATGCTTCAAATTAAGTTCCTAAATGTACATTTCATTTAAGCTTAATAAAATATCACTTGTATTGCAGTCATACTATTTAATTATTGAAAACCCTATCCAACTGGATTAATAACTATGTAAAAGATGCTCATCTTGATTCTAAATTTCCCTTCTCTCAACAGTCTCTCATGAAGGTAATCCTTCATTCTGGAATGAATTTTCCTCTGGTTCCTCCAAGACCTGCTGTTAACTCATTTTTAACACTGTAAATTATTTACAGCAGAAGCTTAGAGACACAAAGCAAAATAGACAAAGTTACTGATGCATTGTCTTACGCTTACTTTTCACATACTACATCTTCTTAGGCTCAGGAAAGTTTTAAAGAAACGTTGTAAAGTGGATAGCCACCTTTGAAGGAAGGAAACCATGCTTTTTTCTTTTTGTACTGTGGATTGAATCCAGGGCCTTTCCACTGAGCTACATCCCCAGCCCTTTTTCATTTTATCTCTTTATTTTTTTATTTTTTTGAGACAGGGTCTCGCTTTTGTGGTTCAGGTTGGTCCTGAGCTCAGCCTCCAACTCACATCACAGCAATCCTCCTGCCTCTGCCTCCCGGGTGCTGGGATTGCAGGCGTGAGCCACCACACCGGCACTGTGGTGTGTGGTACTGATTGCTGCTGGGGTGAGTCTCCACATCCAGTATGGTATGTGGTGAACCAGGGATCTAACCCCGGTCCTTGCACTTGCAAGACAGGCGCCCAAACCACTAAATCCACAGCCCTCATTTTATCTCTTTAAATTCTGAGACTAGATCACAGTGAATCATTCAACTTGGGATTCTCCTGCCTCAGCCTCCCCAGAGTACATATATTATCACATCTGGCTAGAAAAACAGCTTTGGCCTCTGACATCTTCCAGACACTAGCCATACATTATTGAAATTATTCCTTCCAAGTCCATGAGGCAAGTATTATTGGCTCCATGGGAAAGAGGCTTCACAAGGCCACGTAATCAATAACCAGCCCATCTGAAACCACAGTTTTACTTTACTATTTTGGGCTTCTTCTATTAAACTACATTGCTAAGTCAACTAGTAATAATCACCCGCTGTGATTCTACATACCACTGTTCACATCAAATTCCACAGCCTTGTGATTTTGTGTCCGTTGGATCATTAGCAATCTTAATTCCTGATGCCGGCGATGAGGCCAGCCTCACTTGGGACACATTCTGGAAGACTATCCAAACTGATGGCCTTATTCCTCAGTGACATGCCATGGAAATGTAACCTCACAGAGCAAGACTTCTGTGACTAGCCAGCCAGGCTTCATGAGCCGTGAAGTTTCTGTCTGTGGTGTTTAAAATATGTTTTTGAAGTTTCTGCTGCCCTGTTGTGGTTGCCTTATACTCAGTGGTTATTGCAATCTTGGCCTCGGGACACCAAACAGAAGACCTCACTCGCTTGGTGGGGTTGGAGGTGGATGGGAGGCTGTTTTATTGGGCTTCAGGGCCTTTGGGCGCAAGGAGAAACTTTGGTGAATCACTTGATTACCATTTCTAGCAAGAAAGGATGAAGGGAGAAACTTGGGGTTAGAAACCCAGAGTCTGGGAAAGACAGATCCATTACCATGGTTTCACAGAGCCCAGGACTGAAGGCTGTTGGTGTGTTTGGAGTGCAGGTGAGGGATGACAGATGGAAAATCACAGACAAGGAGATGAGGGTGTCAGGGATGCCCACCTCCTTCCAACACTATTTCCTTGGAACTGAGGAGCTACTGAAAGGACTTTGATCAGAGATTCCAGCCAGACCAAATGAGATGAGAATACTTTCTTGTGTTTTTTGCTGGCTCCAGGGACAAAGCTGGCTCGCTGTGGGCCATCAGCATCCCCTGAGGACAGGATGATGGACAGTTGTTAATCTCAGCATAACCTAGAAGACATGTGTTTGGTTATTTCCTGGCTGCTGGTCATTATTTGTACATGTGTAGGGGGAGTAAGGACATGCAAGGACCAGGCTTTACTTTGGAGGCAGCTTTTTAAAAAAGTTATTGGGCCAGGGATTTAGCTCAGTGGTTCCGGCGCCTGTCTTGCAAGTGCAAGGACCCGGGTTCGATGCCCGGTAACCACATACCATACTGGGCCTGGAGACTCATGCCCAGCAGCAACCAGTACCACACACCACAGTGCCGGGCGTGGTGGCTCACGCCTGTAATCCCAGAACTCGGGAGGCAGAGGCAGGATTGCTCTGATGTGAGTTTGAGGCTGAGCTAAAAAAAAAAGTTATTAAATTTTTACTCTTTATTTTTCAGTTTTGGAGATGAACCCAGGGGCTTCACACTGAGTTATTTCCTTAGCTCAGTTTATTTTTTAATGTTTTATTTTGAGCAGAGCCTCACTAAATTGCTAAATTGCTTAGTCTGGCCTTGAACTTGTGATCTTCCTGCTTCAACCTCCCAGGGTGCTGGAATTGTAGCCATATGCCATCATGTGTAGCTTTCTTTCTTTTTTCTTTTTCAGTTTCTCTCTCTTCCTCCCTCCCTCCTTCCCTCTCTTCCCTCCTCCAGTGCTGGGGATAGAACCCACATGCTAGGCAAGCACTGTGTCCCTGAGCTATACCCAACCTAAGCGCTACATTTTAGAATAGTTTCAGGGGGACAGAAAAATGGAGAGGTACGGAGAATTCCCAAACTCCTCCCTTTCTTCTCATAGTTTTCCCTATCATGAACATCTAGCATTAGCATGATGTGTATATTACAATTAATGAAATCTGTCAATACAACATGGTTGTTAATGCCCATAGTTCATATTTGAGTTCTCTCTTTGTTGTATAGTTCTGTGAGTTTTGATAAATACATCCTGTCATGTACTACCATTACAGTCTCACTCAGAAGTTTCCCTGCACCGAAGCTGCAATACTACTAATCCAATCCCAGGGCATTTTTATCATTGTTAAGCAAAAATGTTTTTCTAACCAGGTGCAGTGGCATCTACCTGTAATCCAGCACTTGAGAGGCTGATGCAGGAGAACTGAAAGTTTGAGCTCAGCCTGGGCAACTTAGCAACTTAGTGAGATCCTATCTCAAAATTTGAAGTGAGTGCTCACTTTGGCAGCACATATACTAAAAATTCAAAATGAAAAAGGCTAGGATACAGCTCGGTGGAAGAGTGTTCCTGAGTTTGATCTCCAGTACCCCCCCCCACCACATCCGCACGTGCAAAAGACACTCTAGGAACCAGAAAATGAAAACAAATATTGCACTTCCAAAAGGCTACACACAGCCCAATTTGGTAATACACACCTGTAATGCCAGCTACTCAGGAGGCTGTGGCAGGAGGATCACAAGTTCAGGGCCATCCTGGACTACTTAATGAGACCTTGTCTCAAAACAAAACAAATCTTTGAACATTGTAGACTGGGAGATGGGCTAGAGAAGAAACTTGTGGCCACAGATCCCTTCTGGAGTGAGGGATATGAAGGAAGAAAAAGCCATTGTGCGAGAATCATGTCAGGCCCAGTGCTTTCCGTATATTAATTAATTTAATCCTAACAAAGATGCTGTAAGGTCTGGTCTATAATTATTCTAATTTACAGATAAGGAAGAGCAAGCCCAGAGTTTGAGGACTGCAAGCCAGGGACACAGACAGAGAGCGAGCTGGAGACAGGATGTGAATGCCCGCAGCCTGGCTACAGAGCCAGGCTCTTAACCCTCATCATTTAATCTCATTTTCACTACAGCCCCTGTGGGATGCCTTAGCGATGGTTCAGTTACTACAGCGCAAGACACAAAGTGATTCGGAGGGCTAAGTAACGCTCTCAAAGCTGTCCAGCTGAAAAGCTGCGCACAGAGCCTTGGGCGCACACACAAGGCCGGCCCTTCTGCTGTCCGTTGTGTGACCTCCTCTGGCCCATGGCGCCGGTCTCCTCCGAGAAGCAGGGTGGAGGAGAATTTAGCTGTATTCTTCATCTGTAGCGTGCCGCTCTGCAGTTTACTCCAGAAGCACGAGAGAGGCAGTTTTAAAAGAAGCAGTGACAGGAAATTTAGTCTATTGTTTGAAACAAGAGGTGCAAACAAGTCCCGCTTTGAAGTGCTAAATAACAAATTCCGCAGGGAGTGGAAAGACGAGAAGCTACAAGATTCTTGAGCTGGTGTCAAATGCGCGAGGCGGAGGACACCGGGAAAGGGGCGACCTGGGGGAAAGTGGGGCAGTGTTTGAAGAGACCGGATCTTAAGTAGATCAGTCTAGGAGGCCGGCCAGGCAGGGGCAGAGGGTCACTTCTTCTTCTTTTTTATCCATAAGAAGCCCATCTTGGAGGGAAAATAGCGCATAGAAGTGGGGGTGGGGAGCGACCGTCCAACAGTAAGATGCAAAGCAGTTCCTAAAGAAAACAAAAGTACTCCCCACTACCTGGTCTGACTTGGCCGGTAATAAAATGCTATCGGATAAACGGAGCTTGTGTAAACTAATCCCACCTCCCACTCACAAGTCGGTATTAAATTTAGGAATGAGAGAGGCTAAGATACAGACTTGGAATTAGTTGCAATTGCTTTACTAAACTGCCCGCCTTGGACTCTGATAGGTATCCAGGACCCCTCCCTTCCCGCAGTGGAAGCCAGAGTGCGATTGTTAATCAGATACTTCCCCAGACAGTCCATTAAACTAGACTCCCCTAAACTGAAGAAGTAAGAACCCTCAGCAATTAGCAAGTAGATTCCCAATGATGACTAGGAAAACACACCCTCTTCCAGCAGCTTAGGTTGCCAAACAGCCGTCTCGCTGTACTTAAGGGGGACTTTTGACTCTCTCATTTGCAATCGATGTCTCATTCAAGACCAAGGTCAAGTTATCAATCTTTATTATAGATGCCCCGGACCAGGGTGTCTGGAGCCTTCACTGCCACAGAGAGATGTCTGGAGACAAAACCTCAACCGCCAAGGACTGCTGGCAAGCAGGTTGCTGTAAGGTAAGAAAGACAGAGAAATGGCTGCTGGGCAGACAACACCCAGGACCGCCTGACGGGGTGAGAGGGAGATTTCCCTTGGAGATCCAGGTAGGTCCTGACCAGGTCGAGGCCCAGGCATGACCCAGGCATGATGGAGATGCTGTGTTAGGTTTGGTTCGGTACAAAAAGCTCTAATTTGGGTTTACGAGTAAGTTCCACTGGAGAAATGCCTTTGTCTCCTCAAGCCTCAACTTCTCCTACATAAAAGAGACATAATGTTTCCTACCTGGGAAACCTGTTGTGTAAAAGTCCTGTGTGTAATAAGTGCTGCAATGAGGTGGTTTTACAGGCAAAGATGACTCTTTCAGGCCTGTGACTTCCCATCTGGACTTTCCAACCTCAGCAGGTCAGTAGATAACAGCAATGTCCACAGGCTCTATTCCCAACCCCCTGCCAAGAGATCCTACAAACGTTATATTTGGGGAAAACCTGACCTCAGAAGTCCCCAGAGGGGAAAGAGACTAGGAGAGGTGCATGGCTAAGTCAGCCCAGAGTTGGGGTCTCAGCCCCTGAAATCTCCAGAGCAGAATCTACTCACTGCAGCAGCACACTGTCCTGGGGCTGGGCTCTGGGGACCCTGGCCTCCATCAGTTAACCTCTTGGGCAAATCAAATAACCTCAGATATGGTACTGATGTTTCCCCAGGCTGATTTTAAGCTGTCTCCAGGAAAGGAGCTACTACTGCATTTCTGTGGCTCTATGGCTGTCCCTGTCACCTTGCCTTCCTGCTTGCCTCAAGACACACACACACACACACACACACGCACACACACACACACGCACGCACACACTCACACATATACGCCCACACATATACACCACAGACCCCATCTTGACCAGCCTGATGAGAAGTTTCAGGAATATTTTTTGATTTGAGTTGACTTTTACATCGCATTTGAAAAAGCAAAAAACTGTATGTTGTTGTATTCTTGACCTTGCTTTCTGAAATAAAAGGTCCCGGGTAAATAGGCCTTGTTGAATATCAGATCCAATCTTGCCAAGGTCAGCACTACCCAAGACACAGTTTCATCCTGGTAATAAGTGGTTATGTGGCCAAAAACAAAGAAGGCTGAAGGATTATAATGCACCGTAGCAGTACAAACGCACGTGGAGGCCTTGTAAAGGCATTGCATAAGCAACAATGATATGTCACAGGGGGAGATAGTAGGGTAGGGTCTTCTTGGAGTTTCTTCCCACAGTGATTAGTCCTCCTGAGAGAGGGATAGGAAACTGGGAATCAGGAATCCAGCACAGACTACAGATCTGCCACACAGCTGGCCCTAATGTAGTGGCTGGAGAAATCAATTTAAAAATCCAGCAGTTGCTTGAGAGGTCAGCTGAGATCCTGTCATTGAAAGGTCACCAGAAAATTCAACAGGTCCCTGGGAGCCAATCTCTGGGTTTTTTGTTTTTTTTGGGTTTTTTTTGGTGTTTTGGGCCTCAGGTTTCTTGCCTATAAAATGGTACTAAAATACTAGTGCAAATGCAGAGAAGTAAAATTAAGAAATGTGTGTATAATACTGGGTGTGGAGACCCACACCCAGCAGCAACCAGTACCACATACCACAGTGCCGGGTGTGGTGGCTCACGCCTGTAATCCCAGCACTCGGGAGGCAGAGGCAGGAGGATTGCTGTGATGTGAGTTTGAGGCTGAGCTCAGGGCCAGCCTGAACCACAAAGCAAGACCCTGTCTCCAAAAACCTAAAAAAAAAAATAAAAAAAGAAATGTGTGTATAATGCAGTTAAAGAGGTTAAGTGATAAGTTTACTTTTACAGACTGCTTACTGTATATAGGAAGAGAATTAAACAATTTATATGGAATTTTCTTGTCGAATCCTCCCTGTACACGGGGACGTGTGCTGTGGAAACTGAGATTGTGCAAAATTGAAGTTGAAGAGCTCTTTGCCCAAGTTTGGCTCAGTGGATGTACACAAAGTACCTCCTGCTCCTTAGCCCTGCTGTTTGGATGCTGATTGGAGGGATAAGGCAAAGGTCCTCGGTGACACAGTGAGTTGGAAATAAGGATGTAGGTGGCAGTGGGTTATTCCTGGAAGCTACACATTACTGGGAGAGCTGTGGGCACAGTGTCCCCCCCCCCCATTCCTTTGGAGATCTTCCTATTAACTGGCCTTTACGATGCCAGCTTGGGTCCCCCCAGCTCAGCAGCCTGCTTTATCCCCTCCTTGTCCTGCATTGCTCACACTTTCCTGACCTTACATACCCTTCACCTTTCTCTCCTTGCCCTGTCCAAGAGTTCATCACCTCTTAAATCTTTTGCTGTCCACATCAAGAATGAATCTCAGATCAATGCTCATGCTCAGGAAAAAGTGAGCTTTACATCAGCTCCTTTCTGGATATTGTTTGTATTGTGCTTCAGGTAGAATTATTATTTTTCACGCTATTGCTCTATTCCCATTCCCAATTAAATTGCAAGCTTCCAAGGGCGGAGACTTTGTCTCTTGTCTGCTGCTTCTCTTTTTATATAGTGTCTGACATAGTGTTTTGCTCAACACATACTGTTGGGCAATTAGACGCCACCCTCTAGCATTTTTTGTATCATTCTTATCTGCCCCCCCAAACTTGTTAAAGAACACAAAGATCCCCCGTAGCCACGGTATAGCATGTGGCTTTGTACCTGCTGTGCCTTCCTCCCCTTGACCACAATGACTTCAATTTCTCTCAAATGCCTTTGTGTTTTATACTCACTTCAATTAGCACTAATAGAACTATGCTTTGTGCCTTTATTGGGTCTCCTTGGACACCTCAGAAGCATTTTACAAGAAAGTCTTAATTATTCCCGTTTTACAGGCAGGAAACCTGAGGCAAAGTCAGTGACTCAGTGGCAAAATTAGGACATGATTTTCCCTCTGTTTTCAATTGTCTACTAGATCATGCTATCCCTTCTGGGTCTGAGTTAAATTACAATTTAAAGAAATGATATCTTGGGCTCTACTATACCCTTATTTTAAAGAATATTTGCTATCTTCCTGCATCACAGTGTATGCCCAAGTGGAAAATACATAAAATGTAGAAAAGATGATAAAAGTCATCTATAAATTTATCATCCATAGATACCCTCCATTAGCTTTTTGGGTACATTGGACAAAGGCCTTCACACTGAGCTACATCCCCAATCTTTTTTAATTTTTCATTTGAGACAAGGTTTCACTAAGTTACCTAGGCAGTGTTCAAACTTGTGATCTTCCTGTCTTTGCCTCCCAGAGTGCTGGAATTACACCTATGCTCCACCATGCCCAGCCTACCTTTAACATTTAGCGTGTTTTCCTCCAGCATTCTATATGTGTAGAGAACATCTGGCTCTTTGTAGTTGGACTCGGGCTATATCCTGATTCCTTTTTACCATGTAGGAAACTTTTTCACCCTCACTACATATGGTGCTGGACATATGTAGTAATTTCCACATAACATTTTATCATTATTTTAAAATCCCCATACTATTGCTCATTTAGTCATTTCATTTTGTTGAGTTTTTTGTTTTAGTTTGTTTGTTTTGTTACCAGATATACATCTGTGCTGAGATTTACATTTTTTACATGTATGCTTTTCAGATTATTTAGCATGTAGGTGTATGTACATATTTTAATAAGAAAAAAATCATTGCTAAGTTAGAGGCCCACTTTTGTGGCTTTCTCTTGTCATCCACCTCTTACTCAAAATACCAAATGTTGACATCCTCTGTGATTTGGCCTGGGTTAAAGCTAGCTCCTTAAACCTCTAAAAATATTACAATACAGATTCTCAAAAACTGACACTAGATCAAATATTTAATGAGAATGGAGCTTGAGGGAATGGAAAAAGTTTTCTATACACTAGGAATATCAGCATTCCTATTTTCCACTGGAACAAGTCTTCAGAATCTTACAAACCACACGTACCCAGGAAAAAAAATAATATACAATCTGACCACACTTATGACAAAAGAAAATCTAATTACATTTCATGAAAACAAATCTCCATTTAACTCCAACCATAGAACTGCAGAGATGTGTCATAAAGAAGCTTGTGGAGGAAGGAAACAATACTCTATTTTGTGCCGTGAATACAGCTGAAAAAATCATGTCTTGACTCTGCCTGTATATGTCATGGCATGAGGGACATAGTTGTACATTAAAAATATTGGATGGCAAACTGCTATTATAATATTAATAATAAAAACTCAATATAAATTGAAAGGGCATGGCTCAAATCTCCTGAGAGGAAGGAAAAGGAATTAATGTAGTGTCTTAGCACAGAAGTTGGGGTTTATATTAAGCAAGATAATAATGATATTTAAATAGTGTTTTATATATTTCAAGCCCATACAATGTACTACACACACTATTAATTTTTTGTGATTCAGTAAAGATATCATGAAGTCATGTAGGATGGCATTTATTTCAATGGCATACTGGAAATAAATAATATGGGCATGTCATCAGAAAGAAGAGGTGAAAGAGAATATTTAAGATGTGATTTTCTAATAAACTCTGACTATCAGAAACATTTATATTGGAATATAAGTTCGATAAAAGAGACTGGATTAGTGACTGACAAGGTGGGTTTGGAAGCTTGTATGATTATGAGAAATTCCAAATTTTTTCCAAGGAACTTGGAAGTCCCAAAGCCATGAGAAATGCAGTCAATTGAACTAGATGCATGTTCAAAGTGTAAGCCGCCCACAAACAAAAAGATCAGGCTACAAGCAGGGGGGGACCCCAGAATGAAATCATTAGAGGTGCAGAAAGATACCTGGAGGGAGTGTCATCAACTTATGTGGTCCACAAGTGGAAGGCCGCATGAAGTGATGTGCCAGAAATGGAGTCTTTGAAGATTCCATAGAGGGTCTCGGAAAATGAGAAATGCTTTTACCAGAGACAGGCCAGGAGGGTGGTGAACGGGAGAGTCTACTATTTAGAAATCATTATAGTCGGTTCTTACAAGTTTGGCAGGTTCTTGCTACAATTATATAACTACACATACATTTGGCATACAGAGACGAATTATGTACTATGCATGTAATTACATGTAGCAAAGTGTGTACTTTTATTCAGAGGGTATTTACATAGTACAGTGAATAGTGTATTTAGAAATAATTAACATAAAGTATTATTTAAAAAAACAAAACAATTAAAAGTAGTTTGGTTTTCTCGAGCTCAAAAAAAAAAGAAGAATCTGAAATCTTCCATTTTTCCCAGTAGCTGATGTCAAACCATTCTGGAAGGCAGTCACCAAAGACAAGAGGAAGGGTAATTTCCCTCTGTTTATTCATAATCTTTGATTTAAGGAAAGGGCCATTTCAGATGTAAAGTCTCTCAAAACTTCTGCTTGTCCTTAGACATTTCTAAATTTAAAACATTTACAAATTCATTCATCTTGAAAGAATACCTTATGTGATTTTGAACTTCTATAGTTATAATATTCAGACTACATGATTTATTAATAGTGTGATTTTGTACTTACCATAAATAGCTATGTCTTTATGTTTAATAGTGAATAAATCATGCTGTAAACTTTTAGCACTATGTATTATTTGTTTATCTGAGATATTTCTTGCTGAAAACTATTTGAAACCAGTTCTAACTTGGAGGCAAAAATCATTTAGAAAATTAATTACGGTTTTAGGATGAATCTCTCAATTTTTTTTAAGATATCACATAGGATGGGAAATTCCTGAATTATTTTTTTTCTTTCTCTCCTTCCTTCATTTCTTCCCTTCTCTTCTCTTTTCTTTACTTGTAGTTTTGTTAAACACTCAAGATGATTATTCCTCAACTCTTCCTTCAGATACAATTTTTAGGTGAAATTTAACTTTAGAAGTCTATAAATAGATGTATCAGAATACCTTTTTCAGAGGGTAAAGAGCATAGTATTTTTTTAAAAATATAATGCCCTAGTTGTTGGGTTTTTTGGTTTGTTTGTTTGTTTTTTGCAAAACCAAGGATTAAACTCAGGACCTTGCATTTGCCATATGGGCACACAGCCACTGAGCTATATCCCTGGCCCCCTCTATAGCACATTTTTTAATCTGGAAGAATTTCTTGATGGTTAGTTCCCTTAATAAATTAGGCTAAGTATATAAAAATAATGACTAAATTAGAATCTTTAAGAAACAACACAATGTATTTTCATTTTGGGGGATTATCAAAGGAGGACTAATTTACTAAAAATCAACCCATATAATATTTTAGAGAGTTTGTCAATTTGCACCTTAATACATTTAATAAACTATATGTAGATGTCAGGGAGAGGAGAATTCAGACATGCAAGAAGTGTAAGGAAGAGGGAACTCTGGAAGGTACTTCACAATTTTCTGTAAGTTACATTACATAGCCTCTTCACAACCTCATTGTGACCAGTCAGGTTTTTAAAAGGCAAAATAAAATGGGTCCTAAATGAAATTTAGGAATTCTGAGCTTCTATATTATTTAGTTGTCCTATTTGGTGCTAATTGGAAATGTCAGGAGCGGGCAGCATTTTGGTCAGCTATCCCATCTGATTACTGGGGGCTTAAATTTGAAAGCTAAAGGTGGTAAACAGTCATATCCTGGGAACTGTGAGCTTTTTTTTTTTTCCCCCTAAAGGGAAAGCCTAAATATTAAGTGACCAAATGCCTCTGAATTGTTTTTCTTGTGCTTTATTCTAAGTAATATCAATTATATGTTGAAATGCTTTTTGGTACTGGGCCAGTTATCTTGCTAACCCACCCTTTTCTCACACTGTATTCCAGGAGGTCAAAGGCATTATTACATTATCTTTGTGGATATCAGTGAAGAGCCAGGTCCTAAAGCCTTCTCATTTTCCAAATATTGTATGCGGTGCACAGCTTTGTGGACCTACTGTATTTAGATCCCAGACGGTCCTCTTGAACTTTTACAGTGATGAAGCTGAAAGACAATCTGAAAAAAGAAAGAAAACAATCTTTAGAAATAGATGTAGTTTGCTTTTATTTTGTCTAGACTTGTTCAAGAAAAAAAAGCATGTTTAAAGGGTTTTTACAAAGTTATTTGCAGATTATTTCTCTCAGCCAAAATAATTTTTGATCAGTGGTTTGTCATGAATAATTTTCCTTTAAAAATGGTAACGGTTGTGTTTCAGAGAAGTTGTTTTACACTCCCCCTTCCCCCAGAGAGAGGAATAAAGTTTGTACAACTCCAAACTGTGGTAGAATAAATCTATACTTTATTTGAAGAGAGCTTGACCTCTGGGTCATCCAGTGTGGCATTTCTTTACTAAGTCAGGTTAACATGTAAATAATATTTAATATAACCAGAAATGTAACAAGGGTATTTAATACTTACAAACTTTATTTCTAAAATATTGCAGTGGATTCAGAACCCTGAATTCCAACCAGATGTACTTCTGGAGTATTACACAGATCATATATATTTCACTTTTTTGGTTCAAACCCAGGGGATCGACACGATAATTAGATTGAGAACATCTGTACCAAATCCAAACCATTTCCCTGATCCTTCCCCACGGGAGAATTGTTTTTCTTTTTAAAAAAGCTCCTGAACATTTTATTTGTCTAGCCATCTTTAGGACAGTTCCTAGATGCATGCCTGCCTGCCACCGCACAAATAAGAGAGCAGGGCAGACTGCCCCCCCTCCCCCCAGTGGGCTCGGAAATAATGGCTAGAAGTGGCATTTTGTCGGGATAGGAGTAGTTCAAGGTAGCACTGCTTCTTCCCACCAGGAATCTGGCTCCAGGATAAGGCGTGGCCAGGCACCCGGGCCAGGCGCGCAGGTGGGCACGTGCGTCGGGACCCGAGAGCTCAAGGGTCGGGGCGCCGCTGCCCTCTACCGGGCGGCACTGTCCGAGCTACCGCCGGTCGAAGGCGCGCGCGGGTTTAGGAGCCGCACAGTACGGCAGCTTTCGGCCACCCGAGGTCTGTAGTGCCCTGCCGAGTATCAGGGCACGGGATTTGAGCCAGAAACTGGCGACGCGCCCCAGTCAGAGGCCCGTGCGCTCCTACCCACCTGCTGTCTAAGCCTCCGAGTGTCAAAGACTGAATTGGGGACGCAGAAGTGATCCCTTTCCGGACTTCAAGAGTTTCTCGATGATTCGCAGGTCCCTGGTCCCAGTGCAAACCCTGCGGACATATATGTTTTCTAAATCTAAAGGAGACTTTAATTTCTAGTCTTTTTCTTTAGACAGGCTGAAATTCACTGCATTGATCAGCGCTAAACCCTCGTTCTCAGCCGAAAAGCAATTATTTTTCATTTACGTGTTTTATTTTGTATTGCATACAAATTTTATTTACGTTTGATTTTCAAGATTAAGAAAGGGGATTTGTTTTAACTAATTACACGTTAAATAAAATGCGAGGGAGTAAAAGTATAGAATTTCTACTGGAAAACTCAAATTTGCACGTGTGTGTAATCAACTAAAGATGACGATCACAAAACGGGTGCTTTGGTTAGGTTTTTGGAAAGAAGGAAATCAAAACAGAATTCATTTTTCGGTTTACATTTTAGCATTCCTGTAAACTTGGGGCCACGCTTGCTGTTTCAAGCGAGAGCACCTACGCTTTCCAACTTTCTGCACCCAAAGGAGTCGAAACCGAGATGTCAGAACCGCAAGAAGTTTCTTGGTTTGCGCCGTAACAACGGTGCGGGGACACAGAACTGTACTCCAAGACTTTTACTGTCGTGGCCTAAGCCAGAGCGGTTTGGGTAAAGGGGGGCCGCGGGGACCCCCGCGCCATCGCCGTTACTTTGCGTCCTGGGAACTCGGGGACTGTCGCCTTCGTGGTGTAGGACGTGAACGTCCGCCGCGACCTGAGAGTCACAGCTCTTCTCCCCTTAGCTCGACACCGCGACCACGAAATGCTGTTCCTGGCAGCGGCGCGGTCCGAGTTCCCGCAGGACCGGACCGCGGCGGCCGGTGGCCCGCGCGCCTCGCACACGCAGTGCTGCCGTGGGCCTGGCCGCGCGGGGTCTAGGCTTGGGCAACTGGTTGCCGGGCCAGAGCTAGCGAAAGGGGCCGGGTATCGGTGTCGACCTCAGAGCCTCCAAGCCAGGGCTCTGAAGGCGCTGCACTACGCCGCCGACCGCGAACCCCGGGGGCCTGAGCGCGCCCCAGGTGAGCTGGGCCCCGGGCCTCGGCGGGGGCCGGAACCCTTACCGCGACCCGTAGCGCCCCCTCGGGGCTGGGCGCGCGGTTGCAGCTACTGGGGCCGGGGGCGCGGACAGAGGCGGGGGGTGCGGGCCTAGCGGTAGCAGAGCAGGGTGGGCGCAGGGCCTTGCGCCAGGCTGGCCAGCGGCCGCCGCGCTCAAGGACTCAGACTCTGACTCCGACTTGGGCTCGCCATGGCCGCTGAGGCGACGGCGCCGTGAGGAAGAGTCCGCCTCCGCCGTGGCGGCGGCGGCGGCCGGCTCCAGGCCGGGTTTTGGCGCCGCCCGCCTGCTGCCTCCTGGCGGCTCCTGAACTCCAGCCCCCTCTCTATCAGCCTCTCACTCCGTCTCAATATGTCTCAAGATGGCGGCCAATGTGGGATCGATGTTTCAATATTGGAAGCGCTTTGATTTACAGCAGCTGCAGGTCAGGCTTCTCCGCGCTCGGCCTCGCGCCCGGGGGTGGGGGCTGCGGGCGGTCGCGGCCTCCCCCGGGGACCCCGGGCTGCCCGGACGCCGGGGGGCCGCGGCGGCGGGGAGGAGGGGGGTGCCGGGGAGAGCGGGGCCGAGTCGGGCACAAGTCCCTCTCGCTCCCCGGGCCCCCATTGATAACTCGCTTGATCAGAAATTGATCCTCTTTGTTCAATTCATCGATCAGCCCAAGATGGCGCCGGGAGCCGTCGCCGCCGCCACTGCTGCCCCCGGTGTCTGCCCCCACCCCGGCCGCCCCCCCGGCCCTGCGCCGCCGCTGCCTGCGCCTCCGCCGCCGTCGCCGCGGGACCGAAGAGGGGGCGGCCCAATGGCCCCGCTGGGCGCGCGCGCGAGGGGGCGCGGGCGGCGGGCGGCGGGAGGGGACTGCGGCCCGGCGGCAGCGGCGACTCCCGCCCGCACGCCCGCGCCCCTGGCCCGCCGTATTCCCGGGGAAAGTTTGTGGGGAGTTGCTGTGGGGGGTGAAGCGCCTGCCTCTCCAGGAGGAGCCGCCGGCGCGGCGGAGCTGGGGCTGGTGGCGCTGTGGTGCCGCCGGCTCGGGGGAGGGTCACAGCGGCCACCGGCGGCAGTGGCGGCGGCGGCGCGGCCCGGCTCCGGCCAGGCGGGAGGGTGGCCGGGCGGGCGCCCGCGCTTACTGTCCCGGCCGGCCGGGCCCAGCCCCCCCAACCCCCCTTCCCGCTGTCAGCCGGTCTCTGCCGCCACCGCCGTTCGGGCAACCCAGCGCGGACCCCGGGTTTGTTTACGTCCCGGCGGCGCCCCGGGGGCCACCCGCAGCCGCCCCGCTCTTTTGTGTGCCTGCGCGAGTGGCGCGGGGATCCCACGGGGGCGCTTCGGGGAAACTTGACAAGGGGCGGCAGGGGCGTCCCGCGCTCAGTGCAGTGGGTCGCCGCGTCCGGGACCGGGAGGAGGCTGCAACTTTACCCGAGCAGCTGCCCTGTCGGGGGGCGCGCTTCCTCTCCGCCGCCGGTCAGACCGCGAGGCCCCCTCTTAACGCACGGTGACTCGCGGCCCCTGGGTGAGCCGCCGCTCGCTCCATTCTGACCCCTTCTTCGGAGTGACCGGGGAGGAGGGGTCTTGTCTTCTCTGCGGCGTCTTCGGGGGCTATGGAGCGCACGGCAGCTCCGCTCCTAGATGCCTTCCCCGGCAGGGTTCTCGAAAGCAAAGCCGCGGGGGCCCCCATAAACTGTGGCGTGCGGGCAGGTGGTCCTGGCACGGAACCCCAGGAACCCCATCCGGCGCTCAGGCTGTCGCCTCGCTTAAGGGGTGCGCTCCTGCCTGGCACCCGCCACCCGGAGGAGCAGCGCGTCCTCGGGGTCTGCCCCGCACATGGCTGCTCCGCACTCGCGGCGGCTGGACAGCCCCGGGACTCTGCCAGGTGGACGTGTGTAGCTGGAGTCAAATTGAAGGTGAGCGACTTGTGGGCCAGAAGCTCTTGTGAACACGGGCCCAGGAGGGAGACAGTCGTGTGATTTAGAAGGACCCAGAGCGGCTCAGCGCTCCCGGGGTCTGCTCAGCGTCCCTTGAGGATCCGCTGCTGCTCCAGCCTGTAAGGTGTGCACCGAGGTGAACTTGGCTGAACTTTGCTAACCCGAGGGGACTGATGACAGTCACCGAAGCACCTGTAGTAGTAAAGCAGACAACTAACTACACATGCAGGCTTGTAAGAAATGAAGTGGATTGAGTTAAAACGTATGTAAGTGGAGCCTGGCAACTTTAATTGTATGCCCTTGTTTTCTGCCCTTGCCTACATAAAAAACGATAGAGCACTCAGTCGTTATGAAATTTCCTCAGATTTCCCGCTTAACTAGGAAGAAGAGTATGTGAACTATGTTATTTCCGATAAGATTAGAACTTACAGGAGTTTGAGTATTTATTGACTAAAATAGATTACTCCAAAGTGTCTATTGTGTAAATTAGATTCCTGAATGTAATGAACACAGCCGAATGGCATTTTTGATAAATTGGTCTACCCTGTTTTAGTAAAAATAGCTCCCTTTTACCATAATTTAATTCTTGTGCTTACTGTAAAACCCGTTCTGGAGTTTTAAGAGACAAACCTTAATATTCCCCCCACCTCTTGTCTTTCTAAATGTGACATCCTAGTTTAATAGCAGTGAAATGCCCTTTTTTAAAGCAGCCTCGCAGACCGGCCTGGGAAATAATTTGATTTCTAGAGTTCTTAGATTTTATGAACTCGGTATAAACACACCTCCCCTTACCCACTGATTAGCTACTTATTCAGGGGATCGTGACAATATTTAACTGTGTGGCTGTAGGACTTAAGCTTCTCTGGCAGTTCAATGTGAATGAATTTTTTTTTTTTCTTGTGAACTGGGAATTGAACTCAAGACCTTGCACTTGCCAGGCAGGCGTGTGCAGCTGAGCTATTTCCCTGGGCCCCACTTAAATGAATTTTATGTTGATCTGAAAAATGCAGCAACATCATACAAAATCCTTCCTCTGAGCAGCATTCTTTTTAAAAACATCCCTTGCCCTTTGGTGGTAGATAACGATTTGGCCTTAGATGCTTTCCCATGGCAGCTTGGTCGCATGTCTGAAGACGTGTCATGTGGATATGGAATGTCAGAGTTTACGTATAAGGCCAGACCAGTCCTTTCTCTGCATCTTCCGAAGGCCTTTGAGTTGGTATTCGGTTGAGTGTTCACTCTGTTCCCGGAGTGAGTAAGTGAGCCCCGCAGACTGCAGTTTGAGCAACAGTGCATTAGTGTCTTTTCTCTCCAGTCACTTCTACTGAGATGGGGGTGCTTACAAACCCACTGTCTACTGTGGCATTGCCAACTGATGGCAAAGGGTCAGGGATGCAGCTCAATGGCACCGCACCTGCCTGCCAAGTGCAAGGACCTGAGTTCAATCCCTAATACCAAAGAAAACAAAAACAAAACAAAACAAGCCCCCTGGCGACAAAGAGATCGATCGGGCTCAGGTAGACAGGCCAGGTTAGCGACTTCAGTGGATGTGAACGAGACACTCTTGTACCTCTTCATTGCCCCAGTGAGTCATGGTCACATTCTGTCCCTCTCCTTCTAGAATCTTGAAGTCCCTCCACGGGGGGACATGGAGTGAAAAAAAATTGTGCTCTACTTGGTTTCCTTTTTAGTCTCAAAGGTTTGCAGCATGGAAGTTTCGGTGCTTTGGCATTGCTGAGACTAGTTGGACAAGTTTTTATCCTATCCCAGGCTTGTAAAATCTAGACTTTTTTTTTTTTAAGTAAGAAAAACACTATTGTGTAAATTTATCTTTTAAATACACATTTGAAAAGAGGACACTTTCTGAAACAAGCTCATGTAACTCTGTTACATGACTGTGGAGGTCTGAAGTTTTGGGGATGGGGCCTGCCAGCCCTGGCTTCTCTTTGCAGCATTGTCCTTGCATGAGGACCTCTTTTCCCCTTCAAGGTTCCTCTGCCACGATGAGCTTCAAAAGTTATCCTCCTTATCAATATCAGAAAACAGTTTCAGTTTTGCCCAGTCTGTTTTCTGGTTGCTTTTGCTTTTTCCTGTCATGGAAATGTGTATGTCACCAGCTGTCTAAGATTGTTCCCTAAAATCTTTTATTTTAATTAAGCTATCACGTGTAGTAGCTTCAATAGAATAATAAACGATACTGCCAGTGCTCTTCTTGTTTTCTTGGTTCTTTTAATATCAGTGTCTGAGAGATTGGGAGTATGAAGGGCTCATTATCAGTTGCTTAAAGTCTTTGCCTGGGTGAAAGGTAAGTCACTGCAGGGTTAAAGTTAACCATGGCACCGCCAAGGCCCCTTTGCCTGCACCCTAAGTTCCATGTGTGAGTAATTGGCCCACTCAGGAAAGTTGGAAACGAGACAACTGCTTCGCTCCGAATTATTCTCTCCTAATCCTCAGGCTAACCTTAAAAATGCCAAATAGTGACCCCATTGAGTCCAACAACCTTTGGTGGTTTAAAATGTCTTTTCTGTTGCTGTCAAGTTAAAAAAAAGAAATTGCTCAGGGTTTGTGTGGGAGCTGGGAGCTGTGCTGACACAGAAGGTTGTGCCCTGTTATACCATGCTCTGTCTAGGTAACAAGGCCAGAAGTGGAAAATCCATTTTTGTTTCAGTTCTATAGTGAAATGAAGGAAGAACAAAATTTTTAGGGGAAAATTTATAAATTTTTAAAGCAGAAATCCTTTGTGTGAAAAATCCTACAGAACTAGGCTCAGTTCCGACCGGTGTTTCCATTTTACATAGTTCACATATGTGGAGCATGTAAATTTCACATACAACATTTGAAACAGGTGTATCTTCTGCATTGTAGCACGTGAAGTGTGTAACATTAAATAAGTTATTCTAATAACCAGTATCAGCAGTTGATGTTAAATACTAACTTAAAAATATAATTGCTCTCATGAAAAGTCTGATTTTTATTAGTAATTGTTAAAGATACAAATGTGTCTGGCTTTTGTTTTGTCTGAAGCTCTGAGTTATCGCTGAAGAGATAGAGTTTTAGTTTTAACTGAAATTTTCCTGCCTCTGGTTGTTTAAAGCAGACCCTTAATCTTATTTTAACATATTTAAAGTCTTCAAAAAACCCGGAAGAATTGTTTTGTGTAAGTAGCTAGTGAACGTAGTTTAAACACTCAAGCAATTCTGGAATCTAATTGGAAACAGGTGGAATTCTTGGACTCTTGTATTTGAGTCTTATAGCCAAGCACAGGGTCCCTTTTTACGTGTGACTATTCATTTCATGGACACTATTTGTAGAGGGGACCCCACAGCCTCTCATTGCACCCCACAGCTATTTACCTGGACATTCCAGTAATGCAGGGTGTTATGGGACCTGGCTGCCTGTGGACAATGAACACTGAGAGAATTGTGTGTTTGCAGATAGTAGAGTGAAAAAGAATGCTCCTGGCATTGTTAAGCAAATGGTTCATCTGTCCCGTGTAATTTATAGTAAAGAAATTGTGAGTTTATTTGTGAATTCTGATTTAGTAAACATTTATTGTCTTAAGTATATGATGCATTTTATTATACCCTGACAGTGGTTTAAAATTCAAAGAAAAGTAAGTTATTTTCCTTCTTTTTGTTTTTTAGTTTTTGAGACAGGGTCTTGCTATGTAGTCCGGGCTTAGACTGGTCTTGTGGCAATCTTCCTGCCTTAGCCTCCTAAGTAGTGGGATTGCAGGTATGCGCCATCATGCCTGGCTTAGAGATGTAAGCTTTAATTGTAGCCAAAAACTATTAACTTGGTTTCGGGCATTATTTCAATAAAATAGTAATGATAGGCCCTCTCAATTGTCTATCATTTTTCCCATTCTAGTTTTCAGAATATGTTCCTGAAAGCCCCGTGATAGTCTTGGTTTTGCTTTGTGTTTTGGAAGCAGGATTTGGTTTGTGTGCCTGTGTTGGATGTTTCTGGAAGACAGTTGAGATTTGCATTGGAGCTACGCGTACTGCTGCCGGTTTGGCTTTACCCAGGGAGCGAGTGAGCTAGTTGCAGAGGGTCCTGCTTTCCAGCAAGGCGCTAAGCAGTCAGTGGAAGAAAGCAGCCTCTTGCCGGGAAAGAGGTGTCCCTGCAGGAAGTGACCTGGAATTGAGTGAGAGTGCGAGCCGTTGCCCTCGTTTGTGCCTAAAGTAGCTTCCCAGCACCTTTATTATGACTTTTTTTAAAAAAGGGCTTATGTACATAATATGACAGTTAAAAAAGAAGGCAACAAACAACTCCATTTGAAAGATGCTTGATTTGCTGCAAACCCCATCAAGAACTTTTCCTTTAAAAACCAAACAGCCCTTTGATAAAAATAATTCTCATTCTTGCTGTAATTAAATTCCGATAGGATGATGTTAATGCACAAAATACAGGCTGTCAGTTTCTTCTTGTTAGTCTGAAGGCTTTTCCTTATCATTGGAGGCCCTGGGCTGTTGGTAGAATTTTTGTATTTAATAGAGCCTGGGGCTCCAGGAATCCTGGGAATTTCTGTGGCCACAGGGCTGCAGGAGCCCCAAGGGGGACTGGTGGGGTTCCACCCCCAGGGGTCTTCCTATGCAGAGGAACCCAATTCTGCAGGAGATGGGGAGGAAGGAGAATATGAATATTCCTGCCGGGAGTTCACTGATAGTAAAGAGCAACCCAAGCAAGGGCTGGGTACAGATTCTCAGTCAGCCAAACTGCTGGGTCCTGCTTCCTTCCATTCAAGTGTTTGTGAAACCGAGTAGGGAAATGAATGCCAAGGCAGATGGCCGCACCTTTGTAAGACACTGGAATCTACCAGGTCTTCTGTGAGGCAGCCTCTATCAGCTGACACTTGAAATCCTGGATGCTCTTGACCGTTGGTGATTTATGCAATTCACGTAGGAGGAAATTACCAGAGCTTAAACTCTGAAACGCCAAGGAAATAACTTGCTCTTTTTTAGCATTTTCTTGAATGTACCAACCTAAGCCCTGTTCTTTTCCAGATAGCTCTATTTGGCTGTTCTTACTATTTTTTAGGTTAATGCAGTTAACATTTATTTTAAAAGTTATCTATGGTTGTGAGGTGCCTTGAGTTTGGTCAAGGGAAAAACAAATGGACAAATTAGCTCTTTTCTAAGTGAATATTATGAAATTATGAGAAATAGAATGTCATTATTACTGTCATTAAAAACTTATTTGGGTGTTGACAGCTTTATACTGAAGATCCTGTCCACCCAGCATGTGGGGGAAAGAAAACAGAAAAAAACAATCACAGCACAAAAGCTTTTTCTCATTTTTCTCCTCCAAACAAGATAGTCTTTCTTAGATTCCCACCCCCCACCAAATTAATTGTGACTATGTTGTTTTTCTAAAATAGTTTTATATTTCTAAGATGAAAAGAAATGTTAACTCATTTTAGGTACTTTTGTCATTTGTTCTTCTGTACATGTGAGGTTCGGTAGTTTATTGTCACTTTCTCTCCCATACCTAGGAAATTATTATTTAGATAAATGATTTGATAAAAAGTTTGTGCAGGACACCAAAAGTAAACCCTTCTCTCGCTCTCTCTCTCTCTCTTTAAATGGAACTCATTGGTACATTGTAAGTATACATTATTTTCATATTTATCTTGGAGAATTTGTACCTATACATGGTATATCTTGATTCTTGCTCTTGAAGAGCCTGAAGCTGTGAACATCAGCAAGGCCTGGGGCTGGTGGTTAAGGCAGGGCTGCTATGGAGCCGCCCTCAACTGCCAACTGCCAGCCTGGAGCTCTTGCTGTCACTTCTGCCTGTCATTTCTTGCCCTGTTCCTGTCCTGCCACGCCTGTCCTCTCCTATGTTGCGACAACTTTCTCTTTTCCTTTTTTATCATAAGTATTTGTGGTGCTCCATTATTTTGAGGTTCTTGGAAGAAAGCTACAATGTAAATGAAAATTAAAAATACAATTCTCACTGGAGGGAATGTTACATTTAATTTTTGATGAGCTTCAGGGAAGACTTTTGTGTTCTTTTTGGGAATAGGAACATTCTGTGCCTGCTCTCACTATTTTTGCATCATTTCAGAAGGTATGCAGGTAATGGCTAAACACATTCTGTATTTTGTTTCTATATGGTAGTTGACCTAGAACTTGAACCCATGAGGTTCGGTGTTACATTGTTCTGCTCCAGTCTTGCCAGGAGTGTGGATAGAAATAGCCTGTGGAACACAGGCATTTCAAAGGGAATGGCTCTGAGTCCCCAGCATGCAACTAAAATTATGAATAAAGCTTTAAGTCAAATTCCATTCCTGTTTGCAGAGCAGAGAGGTTAGAAGCTGTACATCTTTGAAATAGAAAATTGTGAGCTTGGGAATATTCATTTATGCAAGTGCAGAAATGTTAATTTACTGGGCTTGCTTATTACAGCTGCATCTCAACTCCTTGCTTTTACAACAGTGCATGTCATTGCATCGTTCAGCCAAGTAGGAGACAGGTTCAAGTTGGGAGTCATGTTTCTGCTCCGGAGCCATGTACAAGATCATAGAGTCAGCAGGAAGTCTAGGCTGCTGCAGGGCACCCCTTCCAGGTGACTTGGTCAGCGACAGAACTTACAGTCATGGGTGAACACAGAACCCATTAGGTGGCCTGGCACTTTGGCAAACTGGACCATGCAGTCATAAAGCTGTCACCTGGAGCTGGCGGTCCCAGAAGGCAAGCTCAGTCATCTGTTACTCCACCCAGTCCTCAGCTCCAGTACTAGTTTGTCAGCATTGGTGTGGGAGTAAGAAAGAAAGGATATTGCCAGTTATGGTTGAAGGTCATCGTCAGGGGAGTTAGAAGTGGTTTGTGATTGTTTAACATGGCTCTGTGTTGGTATGTAATTAAGCTGTCATAGCATGCTGATACTTTACTGAAATATTTTTTCGCATGTATGCAGTTAGTTTTGGGACTTATTGCAAATCTTTTCTAATGCAGTAGAACGCAAGTGCATGGTCTCTGTTTGTTTGAAAATTGATCCTTCAGAGCAGTCACAGTCCATTATAGATGTGGCTATCAGATTAATCTTCCTCAACCATTAATTTCAGCATTCATGCCTCTTCTTAAATACCCAAAATGGTTCACTTTGGCACTTGGTGGAGACCCCATTCCTCAGGTTTCCACCTAGTTTTTGGTGGGTGTCTCCACTTTACCTAAATCTTGTGTCCCAGCAAGAGTGATCCCAGAGTCTTGCTCATTTTGGGAAACTCCCTCATATTCCTTCTGTACATCTAAGCATCCAGCCTGATTTCATGCATTCCATTCTTCTTTGCCCCTTTGCTTACTGCTGGGAGGAATGGGTGGCATGACCAAAACGTGGTTTTTTAATGGAGGTGTGTGCCTGAGGCATTGTGGAAGCTGCAGGAAAAGTTTGGGAAGAGGCGTGGATTTTTATTTGATGTGCCGTAAATACAATTATGGGTGGATTTTAATTTTTTATTTTTATTTATTTATTTATTTATTTTTTGAGACAGGGTCTCGCTTTGTAGTTCAGGCTGGTCCTGAGCTCACTATGTAGTCCAGGCAAGCCTTGAACTTTCAGCAGTCCTCCTGCTTCTACCTCCTGAATTCTGGAATTACAGGCATGAGCCACCATGGTACTGATTGCTGGAGGGCATGAGTCACCACACCTGGCATTATATGTGGTTCCTCGGGATCGAACTAGGAACCTTGCACTTGCAAGGCAAGTGCCAGAACCACTGAGCCGAATTCCCAGCCCTACAATTATGTGTATTTTAACTAAGGTATACAAAGAAGGAATTTATTAATGGGAGTAACAATAAAACCTCCATCAGTGGTTTTCCAGACACTGCCATTTTAATATTAAAATTGATCTACTTTTCACAGTATCAAAAAGTCAAGTCTGGGCCAACAGTACAGTTCAGTGGTAGAGTACTTGCCTAGGCAGGGAAGAAGCTGTGCTCTTTTGGAGGATATGAGTGATTTGGGGTAGGGTAGAAGAGGCCTAAGAGGAGGAAAAGATGAGCCCAGTTCTGTGAACTTGGCCAGGTATGCAAGAGGGCTTTCCAAGGGAACTGATGCAGGGTGGTGAGGACCTTCGAGGCTTCCCTCTGAA
>PVIR01023202.1:0-27476 GCA_004026965.1 Petromus typicus | reverse complement strand
AACAATCTCTGAGATAAAAACAGTGATACTGTTCATAGTAAAAGATATGACTAATAACACTAAAGAAGAGATCAAGAACATGTTAAAAACTGAGATGACAAAAGCAATGGAACCTGTTCAAAGCTTCAGAGTTCCAGGTGATTAAAAACTCCAGTGAAAGTTTGTGAAACATGATGAACAAAAATGAGGACTGAATTTCAGACCTAGAAAATGAACTGCAGCAGTGAAAAAGAAGGGAATAATATATAAAAAATGTCCAGGGACCATGAGAAATTAATCCAACAGCTTCTACAGGATACAAAGAAAAATGGCATAAGATCGATTGGAGTCAGTGAGAAAACAGAGAGCAGTGCAAAACACATTTATTTAAAAAACTATTTACAAACATAATGGTAGAAAACTTCACAGGAAAAGAAAAAGAATTGGACATACAGATAAATGAGGCATAAAGGACTTTAAGTAGCCATAATATTAAAAAAATATACACCTAGGTATATAATTATCAAGATTCCTGGTATCCAACAGAAGAACAAATTATTGAAAACAGAGGGGAAAAAAACACATAAAAGAGAAACGGATCACAGCAGACTTTTCAACACAAATGATCAAGGTAAGTGATAAAGTGTTTCGAGCTTTGGAGAAAAACAACCTCCAACCTAAATTGATGTATTCTGCAAAACTATCTTTCAAAATCAACAGGAAAATAAGATACTTCCACAACAAATAATACTTGAGAAATTTCACAAATAAAAAATCTGTACTCCAAAAAATTCTAAACAATATCTTAGAAAAAGACAATAAATGTCACAAACCCATGAGATTCAGCAGGGTGAACTCATTAGGGAAGACAAGAAATGGAACAAAAAGAGAAAAAAAGCAATTAATAAAAGAGTCCAGAACAGGAAAACATCATAGCAAGACTAAACCAGTCCATATCAGTCAGAACCATTAATGTCAGTGGCCTCACTGCACCAATGAAAAGACACAGACAAATAAAAATCAGTCCTGCTACTGATCTACATCACTAGCATCTACAAAACTTTTAGAGATGAGTTAATACCACTACTTCTCAAACTTTCTAACAAAATTGAAAGGGAAGCAGTACTCCAAAATTTATTCCTGGAAGGAATCATTACCTTGATTCCAAAAGCAGAGGAAAAACCCGACCAAAAAAGAGAATTAAAGGCCAATGTCCCTAATAAACACTAACACAAAAATCCTTGATAAGATACTGTCAAACAGAATACAGAGGATCAGGGCTGGAGATTTTTCTCAGTGGTTCCAGTGTTGGCCTTGCAAATGCAAAGCTCAAAGTTTGATCCCTAGTACCACATACCACAATGCTGGGTGTTGTAGTTCACAAAACCTTATAGAAAATTGGAATAGATGGACTTTATCTCAAATTAATAAAAGCTATTTATAAGAGACAAATAGCAAACATTATACTCAATAGTTAAAAATTGAAACATTTTACACTAAGATCAAGAACAAGACAAAGATCTCCACTAGCTCCACTCTTGTTCAAAATAGTGCTGGAAACATTAGCCACAGCAATTAGACAAGAAAAAGGAATAAAAAGAATAAAAATAGGAAAGGAAGAAGTTAAACTGTCATTATTTGCTGCTGACATGATACTCTATAAAGAAGATCCTAAAAACTCAATCAAAAAAACTTTTAGACAATCTTCAGATTTAGTAGCATAGATAGATATAAGGTCAACACCAAAAATCAATAGTTTCTATACACGAACAATAAACTTATTAAAAGAGAAAGTGAGGAAACAATTCCTTTCACAATAGCATTCACACAAATAAAATATCTAGGAATCAATCTAACAAAGGAGGTGAAAGACCTCTACTCTGAAAACTACAGCATTCTGAAAAGGGAGACTAAAAAAGGTATCAGAAAATGGAAAGACATCCCTTCTTCCTGGGTAGGAAGAACCAATATCATCAAAATGGCTGTATTCCCACACTACTATATATATATTCAATGCAATCCCAATTGAATTCCCAATAGTATACTTCAGAGAGTTAGAGAAATAATCCAAAAATTCATCTGAAATCAGAAGACACCTAGAATAACAAAAGCAATTCTAGGCAACAAGGACATGGCAGAGGTATATCACAATCCCTAACTTGAAACTCTACTACAAAGCCATTGTGATAAAACAGCATGATACTGGTAAAGAAATAGACCCAAGAATCAATGGAACAGACTAGAAGACCCAGAACCAACTCCAGACATACTAAATAAGCCACCTCATCTTTGACAAAGGAGCCAAACACCTTAAATGGAGAAAAGACAGCCTTTTTCATTAAAATTTTTATTGGTACATTACATATACACATCATGATTGCACTAAACAATGAGAATTTGCACTAGTATATGACACAACTCAATTCTCATTTTTTCCCATAGTCCTACCCACTCTACTACCCCCACCCCCTATATACATAAACTTTGTTTCCTTTATTTTTTGTTATAATCACATTTTCCCCCTTCACCACATTTCACTTTGAGTATTTTCTATTTCACAATTTATAACATACATTCTAGAACTCATTTACATATTTATTTTCTCATATCAGAGAAAAAATACAATATTTACACACCTGTGACCTATTTATTTCACTTGTGAGGATGTTCTCAAGGTGTGTCCATGTAAGTATAAATGATTCAAACTTATCATTTTTATGGCAGAGTAATACTCCATTCTGTAGAAGAACCACAGCTTTTTTTTTTTTTTTTAATAAACAGTGCTAGAAAATCTGGGTTTCAACCTGCCAAAGAGCAAACCTAGAGCTATATCATTCATCGTGAACTAAGCTAAAACTGAAGTAGATTAGAGACCTAAATATTAAAACAGAAACCAAGGTAGAACTCTTGGATACACTGGAATAGGGAAAGACTTTATGAACATAGTTTCAGTGGCACTAGTACTAGCAGAATTAACAATTAAAATCTCCACTTATTAAAAAGCTTCAGTGTGGCAAGAGAAACCACCAATAGAGTGAAAAGGCAACCTACAATATGGAAAATCTTTTTACCAGCTGTTCCTCAAACAAAGGACTAATGTCTAGAATATATGAAGAACTTAATAAATCGGGTCCCCCAAGTTTAAAAACCCAATTCGAAATGGTCATCTTAAATGAATAGAGTCTTTTCAGAGGAAGAAGTAGGAACAACAAACAAATGAAAAAGTGGTTAAAATCACTGGCCATTTATGAGATGCAGATGAAAACACTGAGATCTTATCCCACTCCACAAAGAATGACTGCTATGTGGAAATTAACCAACATCAAATACTGGCAAGGCTGTGAGGAAAAAAGGAACGTTTCTCCACTGTTCGTGGGAACGCAGATGGTGCAACCACTGTGGAAATCAGTGTGGAGATTCCTCAAAACCTAGGATTAGAGCCACCATTTGACCTGCTGTTTCCCCTTTAGGTATACATATATGAAAAAATTAACAGAATCATATCTTAGTGACATATGTGTACCCATGTTTATAGCAGCTCAGTTTATGATAGTTAACTCCTGGAAACAGCCCAAATGTACATCAACTAGAGACTGGATAAAGGATATGTGCTTTTCTTATAAAATGTAGTATAACTCAGCCATGAATAATGATAAATTTGAGTCATTTATATTCAAATGGTTGTAGCTTAAGGACATACACATAAATGAGATAAATAGGACACAGATGTGTAAATACCCTATCATTTCTCTATTATGAGAAACTATAGGCATAAATAAAGACCAGAATTCTGATAGATATAGTGAAATAGGGAGAAATTGGGAAAAATAGGGGAAAGAAAAAAATTAATAGTAAGGAAACAAAGCTTTTGTATAGGATGTTGGGATGGTAAGGTGGGCAGGAGAAAGGGAAAAATGAGAATCAAGATGTGGCATGTACAGGTACAAACTTTTAATGTTAATTATGATCATAATTTATATATAAAATATAACGACAAACTCAATTACATTTTTAAAAAAGAAGTAAGTCTTTGTGGGATGTAAAGGAAATCTGTTTAAAATGCTCCACATTTTAAGAAGGGAAGAGAATTGAAGGGAGACACTAATTGTGTCCAGATGAACTCCTGGTAGAAGAGATGAGAGAACCACTGGACTTCTAGATTAGTAAGAAAAATTCAAATTTGAATTGCAAAGATGCAAATAACTTCTTTCTATTGTCACCTTATTCTACAAAAGGATGTACATCCAACTCTTCTGTCCTTCCTTTATCATTGTCTGAGATTATTTTGTACAGCTGAAGATTTTGGGGGACTGTGGACAATTTACTTACTCACAGACCTCTTCCCTGCCCTGTGGGATCAACTACTAGCATTATTGGCATCAACTACTTGGATTATTGGTGGGCATCTGCCCCACCCTGTGAAATCTACTATGACATGAGAATTATTGCACTAGGATTATTGGCAGATATCTGCTCTGCCCTATGGGATTTTCAACTACAGGGATTATTGTGGATTTCTGCCATGCTTTATGCATGCTAGGATTTTGGGGGTGAAGGCTTGGTATTGAATAAATGTGTGATGAGCTCTTGGTATTGGGCCACTTTTTGTTGCTGCTCAAAGAACAAGCCTTTTTCTCAAGGTTCTAATTTTGTTATTTATTGTTTGTTGATCCTTGTGTTCTGGAACTCACAAGGGACTGGAGTTTGCCATGGGGATTCTGGATATGTCCTCTTCCCCTGTCTCCCACAGAAGATGGCTACATTAAGATATTCTAGGAATCCTGTGCTGTATTGCTACATTATTAAACATTCCAATAGAATAAGACAACATTTGTATATTTTGTTCACGAACCTGTAATTTGGACAGTACTCGATGGAGACAGCTTATCTCAGTTCTATGCTGTATCAAGATAGTTAACTGAAACTAGAGATTCTTGTCTGAGATGATTCAAAGGACTGGCTAGCAGGTTGGTGCTTCTGGTAAGGTCCCACTTCCTCTCCATATGGCCTTTTCTCAGGGATGCTTGATCTTCTTGCAATAACAGCAGCATTTTAAAGGCAAACATCCCCCACAACCCATGAAAGAGTAAGTAGACTGGAAGCTGTTAATATTTTTAAACCTGGGCCAAGAAACTGTCAATAGCTTCTTTTCTGTCATTTCTGCATGATCCAAGATGGAGAACATGTAGGCTGCATCTCACAATTGGAGAAGAGTCAGGAACTTGTGTCTGTCTTTAATCTTTCACATTTTACCTTTTGGAAACAAATTATTCATATCCCTACCTTATGCAAAATATACTCACTCCTTCCCAAATGCCCCAAGTCTCATCCAATTATAGTAATTAGGAGGTCATGGTTTAGATTTAAAATGTTTCCCCAAAATCTCATGTATTTAAGAAGTAACTGGATCACGGGGGTACCCTGCCGATCAGAGGACCCATCTGTGTATGAGGTCATGACTGAGTATAGTGTTAGAAGTTGGGGCACAGTTGGAGGTGAGTCATTGAGCATATGACCTGATGGGTGTGCTCCTGTCTCTGGCTCCTCCCTTCTCTCTTGAGTCCTTGCTGCTATGAGGTCAGCAGCTTTCCTCCACCATGCCCTTTATCATCCATTTCTGCCTTGGAGTCACTCACTGTTATGCCCAAGTCACAACAAGCTACAATCTCTCAGGACACTACATGATCTCAAAGTCCAGCCAAGAGCTTTATTACTCAGCTGGGGTCTATTCCCTATAGGAAAAGCAGGGGAGGAAGGGCCCTGTGTTTGACTGAGCACAGTATTTAAAGGCGAAGCGTCTATTACTAAGGTGACAGTGTTTTAACAACATTGTTTCTAAGGTCTTACTATAGAATAGTGCATCCTAAAAACATATAATCTGATTAAGTGGACAGTTCTCAAGGTGACAAGTACCAGGTTCACAGGGAGTTTACAGGATACAAAGTGAAAATTTTTAACAAAATGGCTATTTTTATGTCAAGTTGGGTCTCACATCACCATGTGTAGATCAAAACTGTGGATCAAAATAAACTATTCTTCCTTTTAATTGTGGACTTAAGGTGTTTTGTGCCAGTGATGAAAAAGTATAGTGGATGTTTATAATACATGTATAACAAAATAAATAGGTCACAGATGTGTAAATATCATATCTTTTCTCTTGTATGAGAAAATGAAGATGTAAATGAGTTCTATAATATATAGTAGATATTGTGACATAAAAATATTTGAAAGGAAATGGGGTATAGGGGTAACTAATGTGGGGAAAAATAATGTGACAGCAATTTTAAAAAATGAAACAAAGCCTATGTATATAGGGGGTGGAGGGTTGTAGGTCAGTAAGGGAACGGGAAAAAATGAGAATTAAGTTGTGTCATATCATATACTGATACAAATTCTAAATGCTGAATGTGACCACAATGTGTACATATAATGTACCAATAAAGATTTGAATTTTTAAAAAAGACAAATGTCAAGGCCTCTTTCTTAACTTCTTTGTATCTTTCAGTCTAAACTACTACAATTATTTAAAACATTTTACTTTATAAATTTATCATCAATTCCATTAGTCAAAGTCATATCTCTTTCTTTGCAAGATAGCCTTGGGGTCATCATCTGTAAGGTTTCTGTGAGGCATGCCTTCAAAGTTACTAAAGAAACCCACTAGACATTAAATCTTCCTAAGTTCATGCAGTTTTCCACATTGTTTTAGGTAATAGCAATCTTGCTAAGTTTCCAACCACCATGTAAAATGTATTTTGTTATTGCTGTTGCTTTCCCTAATGCTCTCCTCACTTCTCTTTTGCCCTCACTCATATCTTTCTTGAGGCCTTCTGAGTCAGTCACTTTCCTATCACTGAGAAAAAATCCCTAACATTCACAATTTAAAGGAAGAAAAGTTTATTTTGTCTCATAGCTTCAGAGGATTTAGCCCATGGTCAGCTGGCTCCAAGACAGAAATGGAAAAATGGAAAGGCATGATGGAGGAAAGCTACTCATTTTATGGAACCCAGGAAACAGGAAAAACTGGAAGAGACAAGATTAAGAATACAACATCCTCCGTAAACCACCTCCACTAAATCACCACCCCCGTAAATCAGGCCCCACTTCCTAACAGTCATAAACCCAGGGGATTAACCTACTGATGAGCACATGGTAGCACCCTGGTGATCCAATCGCCTTCCAAAAAACCTCATCTCTGAACACAGTGAGACTTTGGGGGGATATTTTGCATTTAATCCACAATACTTTCCATCTTCTATCTGCCACCCATATCCAAAGCTAGTGCTACATATTTTAAGCTTTAAGTTATTACAACATCTCACCTTGGTAGTAAATTCCATTCCAGTTATCTAGAAGAAGTCAGCCCAAAACTTAGTAATTTCTTTTGCTCATAATTCTGCAATTTTGGCAGGGCTCAGCCAAGGTGACTGTGTGCTACATCACTCTTCTGGGATTTGAGGATGCAGCGCTTTGTAACTTACTCATTAGAAGACATTGTGGATAAATTTCAGGTGGAGCTGTCAGGCAGTCTCCAGTTGCCTTCTATGGGACTATTTGGGACCTTTCACACCTGTGAGTGTTTGTAAGACTAGGTATGCCAAGGAACAAACAGTAAAACTTGCTGCCCCCTTCAGACCTAGAAAAGGCATGAAATGGATATGTCATGTTCACTGTGTCCCATTAATCAAGCCATGATAAATTCACTCAGAGTCAAGAGCATAGGTTCCACCTGTTAATGAGGGATGTGTCATAGACTATGCAATCATCTTTAATGTACTCCACCAAAAATCTATGAGGTGACTGTTGATTGCCATCATGATTTCAGATCTAGCCACTCCCATTTTGTCATTCCCAATGAAGAAGGCATCAGGATCATTATCCACCAGGAGATGACCTGGAGCCCTCCACATTCACAAAGCTTCAGCGCATATCTCTGATCCAGGTATGTGAATCTCCCTCTTTATTTGAATATCCTTCTAGATTATGGCACCATTTTGGCCCTTCCCACCCTCTGGCCCACACCTACTCTATATTCCTTAGTCTGGATCTGAATGGCTGGGGGGATGGAACAACACTTGTGAATTTGGCCAGGCTTTTTTCCCACTAGGAGAATTTCCTTTCTTTATATTTTTCTGACTTTATTTCTAAGGCTTACTCTGAGAAACTTACTCCAGGGTACAAGAGCAGATCCAGAAGAGCTTGTATCATAAATCAGTGAGCCATTAGTGACATCAGAAAAGGCAGAGGATGGAGTTAGAGAACACAGTACCTTGGTGCTTTGTGGTAAGGCACTGCCGGCATCACTATTCTATCTTAGAACAGTGTTTGGGGACCCATCACTTTGCTCTCCTTTTCCTTGATGAATACTGACCCCAGACGACTGCATACAGCATTTCTTTAGTGAAACAGAAGCAAGCCCAAATAGGAGCATCCAACACAAAGTTTTAATGGAAGTGAAAGCTGCTGGGCTGCCTAGGACAATGGAGATAGAGAGCATTGGGGAGTGGAGTGGAGATTTGGGGGGAGCTGGGTGTTGGGAGAGCATTATTGTGGATCAGGATTTACTTGCCTGAGACAGAAAGTTATGAAGCTTACCAATAAGGGCTCTTTGGCGCACATAGGAAAGGAACCAATTTTGGATCTGGCGCAGTTTAGGGGTGTGTGGTAAGGGGAGCCATTTTAGATCACAAGGCCCAGTTAGGGCAGTTTAGGGCCCTTTTGTAGGAGGGTGACTCTAGCATTTAGGTGAATCTGTGACTATTACCTGAGTTAATACCATCAAAAAAATCTGTTGTGAATATCGTTAACCCTGGGAAAAATCATGTTTGTGTATTAGTCAGATTTGTTACTATACTAAAGTACCTGAAGTTGAAGAACTTATAAGAAAAGAACTTTAGTTAGCAGCTTTGGTGGCTGAAAGTCCAAAGAGTACAATGCCAGCTCTGACAAGAGTTCCCAGCCCGTGTTCTCCTGGTGGGAGGCATCATGGCAGAAATGCATGTGGGAGTCATCACATGGCAAGACAAGACGGGACTAGTAATGATCTCTATGTTGACTGCTTTTCATCACTGTGATGAAATATCTGAGAAAAACAACTTCAAGGATGAAACATTTATTCTAGCTCATAGTTGGCTGGTTTCCTGTAGGAAGCAGACAAAGGGAATGGTGTTAGAACCTCTCCAATTAAGTCCTAGTCTCCTGTGAACCATGATAGCTCAAGGCAAATTAATTAATAGACAGAAAATACAGAAAAATAAGACTTAGAGAAGTGAGTTTGGAGGCTGGGTTAATGCTTCTCTGGGCAACAAACATGAAAGACCTGAGCTTGCCACACCTTTTTTAAGTACATTGGGTGTAACAAAAGTAACACGTCACACAGAGGGCAGTGGCTTTAATACATAAGGAGTAGCAAATGCAACAAGTCCCTCAGAGGACAGCAGTTCATACATCCTAGAACAATGAGGAATCAGTCTTCAACTGGTGTGATCCTGCTCTGGAGCATAGCAGCATCATGAGATAATTGAGATCTTAGTTGTGACCAGAAACAAAGGCAGAGTAACGTCTTGACATGGCATAGCTGGCCGGTAGGCATGAAAACTAGGCCTGATCATAATTTTAATTTTGAAATTATTTTTCTCCAAAATTATCAGGAATTGTTCCCAACAGCTCCATTGTTTGAGTCTGAAGAAAGGCATGTCAAACATTGTGGTGAAACAACAAGGTGAAGGAAAGGAAAGCTGCTATTGCACCCAAGAAGAAGAAATGAAGAAGAAGAGCACAAGAAGGAAAAACAGAGGAGGTGAAGAAAGTAAGAGAAAGAGACAGACAGAAACAGAGAAAGAACTCAAGGAAGGGGCCAAGGATAGAATACAACTTTCAGTGCCCACCTCCAATGACCTACTTCATCCAGTGAGGTCCCATCTCCTAAGCCCACTGAGCCATTATAAGTAACTCATAAATAAAAATAAAGCCCAGGGCCAGGGATTTAGCTCAGTGGTTCCACTGCCAGCCTTGCAAGTGCAAGGGCCTGCATTCGATCCCAGTAACTACATACAATACTGGACATGGAGACACCCATAAGTAATCAGAACCACATACCACAGTGCCAGGTGTGGTGGTTCACGCCTGTAATTGCAGCACTTGGAAGGGAGAGGCTAGAGGATTGCTGTGAATTCAAGGCAGAGCTCAGGGCCAGCCTAAACTACAAAAGAGAGACTCTGTCTCAAAAATAAATAAATAAATAAATGCCCTCATCACTCAATCAGTTTCCAAGCAGCACTTGTGACCACCACTGTATTAAGGACCAAGTCCCCAACACATTAGATTTTGAGGATATGTTATATACACACTGTAACAACCTCCCACTGGACTGCACTTCTTAAAATTCCATTACCTTTTAATACCTCAAAATAGGAACCAAGCTTTCAATATATGAACCCTTAAGGGAAGGGAATCACAGATGTCAATCACCTAGATGTCCTTAATCCTCCAAACTACTAAAATCCAAAATCTCAACTCTCTCAAACTAACCAATTGACTTAAATCCCTATCTGCTATATTATAGAATATTAGTTTTGCTTTTTTATTTTATTAATTTATTGACTTTATTGATACATTTTAGATATATATTATGATCTCATTCAACATTAAAAATCTGTACCTGTACTATTTGCTAGTATCTTATTAAAAAATTTTCACATCTGTATTAATTAGAGATATTGGTCTGTAGTTCTCTTTCTTGGTTGGGTCTTTCTCTACTTTTGGTATGAAGGAATAATTTGAGGGTCTTGCATCCCTCTGAATTTCATTAAGAAGCTTGAAAAGTAGTGGCATTAGCTCTTCTCTAACTGTCTTATGGAATTCAGCGGTAAAGCCATCAGGACCAAGACTTTCCTTTATTGGTAGGTTTTTATCTACATTTTTTATCTCATTGATTGATATTGTGGTATTTAGCATTTTTATCTTCCTTGTTCAACTTTGGAAGTATATGTATCTAAATATCTGTCCAGTTTTTCTACGTCTTCCATCTTATTGGAGTACAGATTTTTGAAGTAGATATTGACTGTCCTCTGGATTTCTGCTGAATCTGTTGTAGTTTCACACTTTTCATTTATAATTGCATGGATTTGGGCCCTTTCCTTTATTTTGGACAAGATTGGCTAAAAATTTATCACCTCTGTTTATTCTTTCAAAGAATCAACTCTTCACTGATTTTTTAAAATCTTTTTCATAGTTTCTTTTGAATTAATTACTGCTCTAATCCTTCTAATTTCCTCCCTTGTATGAGCTTTGAATTTGTTTTGCTGTTCTTATTTTAGGAATTTGAGGTTCAACTTTAGGTTTTTTATTTGAACTCTCTCTGCCTCCCCAGCATAGGCATTCACTGCTATGAATTTTTCTCATTACACTGCTTTCATTGTGTCTCATAGATTCCTGTATGTTTTACTGGCATTATCATTTAATTACAGAAACTAATTTCTTCTTTAACTTTGTCTATGACCCCATTGGTTGTTCATGAGAATGTTATTTAGTTTCCTTGTGTTTATGAAGTTTTTATAATCTCTTTTGCTATTGAGCGTCAATTTCAAAGTTATATGGAGACTATATGGTCTGATAATATACAAGAAATAACTTCAATTCCTCTGCATTTGCTTTAAAAAGTTCTACGAGCAGGTGACCTTTTTGGAGAATGATCCATGTGCAGTAGAGAAGAATGTGTAGTTTGATTTTGTGGAGTAGAATACTCTGCAGACATCTATTAAGTTCATTTTTGTTCAGAAGTTTGGTTCCGTTCTAGTGCTTCACTGTTGATATTTTTGTCTAGTTGAGTTGTCTATCTGTGGCGGTGGGGTATTGAGGTCCCCACTGCTACTGTAATAGTACTCATTTGGCTTTTCAGCCTATTAATATTTGTTTTACATAATTGAGTGATTAATATATGGTGCATATATATTTATGATTGTCATCTTTTTCTATTGGATTGATTCATGTACAAGAATATGGTGACTTTCTTTGTCTTTCTTAACTAGTTTTGGTTTAAAATCAACTTTGTCTACAAATAACATGACCACTCCTGCTTTCCTGCAATTTTCCATTGCATGGAGAATTGTTTTCCATCCTTTTGCTTTCCATCTATGGGTTTCTTTCTGTATTAAGTTTGTTTCTGGAATACAGCATATTGTTGGATCTTGCTTCTTGGTCCATTCTGTCAGCCTGTTTCCTTTAATTGGTTAATTAAGGTCATTAAAGTTGATGGTTATAACTGATATGTGTTGACTTATATTTGCCATATTTTCCTTTAGCTGGCTCTTTTATTATTATGGTTTACCCCTATCATTTAATTTCTTGCCTAGCCTAATGGCTTCATTCTGTTACGCCACATAAAGTTGTGATCCTCACTGTCTTTTTCTAGTATATTGTTAAGAATTTTTTGTAACACAGGATTGATATTCATGATTTTTCTCAGGTGTTTTTTGTTGTGAAAGTCTTATTTCGCCAACAATTTTGAAGGATAGTTTTGCAGGGTACACCAATCTAGGTACAAGGTTGTTTGCTTTTATAGCTTCACTCGATGCTCTCCTTGAGACATGAGAGTTTGTATTGAAAAGTCTACAGTAATTTGATGGGATTTTTTTAATATGTGAATTGTTTCTTTTCTCTAATTTCTTTCAGTATTTCATTTTTCTGTTGGGATTCTGATATTTTGACCATTGTATGCCTAGATGTGGATTTTTTAAAAATCTTTATTAGTACATTTATGAATACATATCAACACTGCATTCAACATTGAGAGTTTGTAGCAGAATATGACATGACTTGATTTTCATTTTTCCCCTTCTCCCCCCCCCCACTACCCTGGAACCCAAATCCCCTATATATATAAGCTTTGTTTCCTTTTTTCCTTATTACTATCACATTCTTTTTACCCTCGTTTTTTACCTCTACACCCTCTTTCCTTTTAAATATTTTCTATTTTACAATATCAACTATATATACTAGAACTCATTTACATCTTCATTTTCTTTTACTAAAGAAAAGAAACGATATTTACACATCCGTGATCTATTTATTTCACTTATGTGGATATCCTCAAGGTAAATCCATTTGAGTATGAAGGACTCAAATTTATTTTTATGGCAGAATAATACTTCATTCTATAAAAAGAACCACATCTTCTTTATTCAGTCTCCATTTGATGGACATTTTACTTGTTTCTGAGATTTAGCTATCACAAACAGAGCTACTATAAACATAGGTGCATATAAGTCACTCTGATATGAATCTTTTAATTCTTTTGTGTATATACTTAGCAGAACAATGGTCAGGTCAAATGGAACCTCCAATCCCAGCTTTTTGAGGAATCTTCATGTTGATTTCTGCAGAGGTTGTATGAGTTGACCCTCCCACCAACAGTGGAGAAGGTTTCCTTTTTCTTCCCAGCCTTGACAACATTTTTTGCTGGCTAATTCTGAAATAGCAGCTATTCTTTGTGGAGAGAGATGAAATCTCAGTGTTGTTTTCATCTGCATCTCTCATATGACCAATGATGTTGAACATTTCTTCATGTTTCTTAGCTGCTCTTACTTCTTCCTCTGAAAAGTATCTGTTCATTTCAGATGCCCATTTTTGAACTGGGCCTTTAAATTTGGGTGGGGTGATTTTTTTAAGCTCTTTATGTATTCTAGATAGTATCCCTTTGTCTGAGAAACTGCTGGTAAAGATCCTTTCCCATATTGTTGGTTGCATTTTCGCTCCGCTGGTGATTTCCTTTGCAGTGCAGAAGCTTTTTAACAGAATGAGATCCCATTTGTTGATTTCTTTGGCCAATTCTTATCTATAGAGGTTTTGTTCAAGAAGTCTTTCCCTAAGCCAATGTCTTAGAGTTTTAGGTCATCTCAATTGATGCAGAAAAAGCATTTCACAAAGTACAATACCCATTTATGTTCAAAACCCTACAGAATATTGGAATAGATGTCTCTATCTCAAACTAATAAAAGCTATGTATGAGAAATCATCAGCCAGCATCATTCTAAATGGTCAAAAATTGAAACCTTTCACACTAAGATCAGGAACAAGACAAGGATGTCCTCTCTCACCATTTCTGTTCAATATAGTTCTGAAAATATTAGCCACAGAAATTAGACAAGAGAATAAAATACAAGGAATAAAGATAGAAAAAGAAAAAGTTAAATTGTTATTATTTGCTGATGACATGATTCTCTATCTAGAAGACCCTAAAAACTCAATTTAAAAACTGCTGGACCTAATTGCCAAGTTTAGTCATGTAGCTGGATACAAGGTCAATGCTCAAACACCAATAGCCTTTTTATACACAAATAGCAGACCCACTGAGATGGAAACTGGGAAGTCAATTTCTTTCACAATAGCACCCAAAAGAACAAAATGTCTAGGAATCAGTCTAACGAAGGAGGTGAAAGACCTCTATGCTGAAAACTACAGAAATCTGAAAAAAGGAGATAGAAGAAGTTATCAAAAAAATGGAAAGACATACCTTGCTCCTGGGTAAGAAGAACCATTATCGTCAAAATGGCTATACTCCCTCAACTACTATATAGATTCAACACAATCCCAGCAGCATATTTCACAGACCTAGAGAAAAAAAAAAGCCAAACATTCATTGAAATCCCAACAGCGCATTTCACAGATCTAGAGGGAAAAAATCCAAACATTCATTTAGAACCACAAAAGACCCAAAATTGAGAAAACAATTCTAAGCAACAGGGACATGGGGTGAGGAGGATTACAATCCCATACCTGAAACTATACTATAAAGCCACTGTGATAAAAACTGCATGGTACTGGCAAAGTAACAGACCTGAGGATCAATGGAGTAGATTAGAAGATCCAGAAACTACTCCAGATACAAGGAGTCACCTCACCTTTGACAAAGGAGCCAAAAATCCTCAATGGAGGAAAGATAGCCTGTTCAACAAATGGTACTGGAAAAATTGGGCTTTAACTTGCCAAAACCTAAAGTTAGACCTATCTCTTTCATTGTGTACCATGATAAGGTGGAAAGAAACCTAAATATTAAAACAGACACACTAAACCAAATGTGAATTTTTAAAAATCATGGTTAGAGTCCTGTATGCTTCACTTATCTGTTCATCAAATTCTGTTCTTCTTGATATTTTTTCTTCCATTACATCTATGAACACCTTTTTATGTCATTACAACTACCTCCTGTTTATTCACTGACTCCAATCAACCTTATGTTGTTCTTATTTGTATCATCTAGTAGCTTCTGGATTGCTTTCTCATGTCCATAGATACAAATCTATGGGACAGATGGTTGTCCCTTACTATTTTTAAGAAATCTTTCTTTTCCTGTTAACTAACTGCAATCCAAGCTTTTATGTCTAAAATTCTTTTTTTGGATTTACTAGCTCTACTGTGTAATATTTTAGTGGATTTTTTAATATCTTGAATTTCTATTTGGATCTGTTTATTGGCTTCTATTTGTTTTCTATGCTGGTATTGTTTTCATGTTCTTGAGGTCCTCTATTTTTTAATCCTTGTCTTTCAGAATGATAGTCATCTCTGCTGTTGTCTGAAAGATTACTTCTGATATTTCATTTTTTTTCCCTATCCATTTTTGTTGCCCAATCAGGGAGTCCAGGTGGTGGTGTTTCAGGTTAGTCCATTTCATTGGTCCCTAACTTTCCCTTTGCAGATCAGAAATTCTAGGTTTGGGTCTTAGTTAGGTTTTGTCTCATTTGTATTTTTTGCTGTTGTTATATTTTTGGTTTAATTTCTGGATAATGTCTATAAACTGCTTATTGCAATTATCTTTCTTGCTAATATTTACAAATCTTAAGGAATTATTACGGCTTGTGTCATCTTCCCAATATCTTTGGCCATTAGGCCTCTCCTTAACTCTCAGTGCAACTGCAGCACTTACTGCATAGATACCAACTCTGGGCCTCCTTGTTACATGCTTGTCCTGCAAGAATACAGGGCCCAAAACTGAAAAATCATTTTTTTCCTATACTTTCCAACTTTTAATTATGAGGGTCCAGTTTTATGGGGGACAATTTTTCATGGATATTGCATGAGAAGAGATTCAAGATTATTCTCATAAAAAGCTCTCATACTAAATCCTGCATACACACAATTTACACTTAGATTCATGTTCCTGTAAGAATCTGATAGTGGGGCCGGGGAGTTAGCTCAGTGGTTCTGGGGCCTGTCTTGCAAGCGCAAGGGCCTAGGTTCAATTCCCCAGTGACCACATACCATACTGGGTGTGGAGACTCACGCCCAGCAGCAACCAGTACCACATACCACAGTGCCGGGCATGGTGGCTCACGCCTACAATCCCAGCACTCGGGAGGCAGAGGCAGGAGGATTGCTGTGATGTGAGTTTGAGGCTGAGCTCAGGGCCAGCCTGAACTACAAAGCGAGACCCTGTCTCAAAAAATAAATAAATAAATAAATAAATAAATAAATAAATAATAAAAAAATAGAATGTGATAGTGACTGTTGATCTGATAAGAAGTAGAGTTGAGACAATGATAAAAGCTGTGTTGAGTGGCTACTTTCTTGTTGCTTACCTTCTGTTCTTCCTTCCATTCCTAAAAGCCTGTCCTCAACCCTGGGGCTTGAAAACCTTACATCCTAACACTTCAAGTATGCCTCTGGTATCCACTGATCTCTCTCTCTCTCTCTCTGTCTCTCTCTCTCTCTCTCTCTCTCTCTCTCTCTCTCCTCAGCTCACATACAGCATTTCAATTATTTTCTGTATTATGATCAAACTGACCCAAAACTCTGGATTACACGATGTTCATACCGACCTAATAGTTCTCAAACTTAGCTTTAGCAATATTTGAAGGATATTCAATATTATAGTGTTTAATCTGCTCCATAGATCAATCAAGTAAGACTCACGAGGAAGCAGGACCTCCTCTTTACTACCTTTCCAAACTCCTTCGGATATTTTAAGGTCAGCCATGCTAGAGATGACATGATCTAGCACAGTGCTTCTCACTTGCTAATCCCTTGTACTTTCTGTCTCAGCTCTTTGTCTTCCCTTTACTTTCCCTTCTCCAGTTCTCCCTATTCTCTAGCCACCGTTTTATTCTTCTCAGGCTGCTATATCTTACTAAGCATATCAGTCTTATCCTCTGCCTCCAAAGATATCCTAATCACACTATAAAAATTTTCTATCCAAAATGCACATCCATAAGGATTTACTAGCCCTGAACCACTACACTTCCCAAAGAAGGCTACCTCCAGCTTCCAAATCACAGATCCCCAACCTTCCCAAGTTGTCATTAAAACCCCAAGTATTTTTTCATGCATGCTTGAATGCCAAACAAATGCCTTGACAATACTATTCATTAAGTATCTTGAGTTGAACTACTTAATAGTAATGGCTCACATGGGTCTGGTAGATATTCTGTGTTTCATTTTTTAAAAACCTTTAAATATTTCTCATCACCTCCCTGTGAGTGTACAGGGTACTACAGGTTAAGAATCGTGTTTCCAAATTGCTATAAATGTGAACTTATACACCTCATTATAAAACTGAGTGTATAAACTAGGACTGATGATTGCACCTGATCAAATGGGAGACTTTTGTGAAAGAAGAGGTTTCAGGATTCTGTGTCCTTGTACTGACTCCAGTTGAATTTGGCCCCTAAGAGGTTGACACTCTACTATTCTCCACTCTAATCACTTTCTAGATTCATTTTCCAATGGGATTCCCAAAAGATATTGGGTTCAAATAGTATAAGAAAAAAAGTAAAGTCAAGATAGTTTTCCCCTTTGTAAAAACTTGCAAACATGACTCATCTAGTATCAGAAAATCTAGGAGGGGAGCTTTACAACTCCCAAAAAGCTGTGTAACCTGACGATGTAACCTCTTTTCAGATGAAACACAACTACACTACAGTCATTCTCAACACTTGTCCTTAAACAGCTTTAAGAAATCACCAATGCCTAAACCCCACCCTAACTAATTAAATCCATCTCTGAACATGATAACCAGAGGGCTATAATTTTCAAAGTTCCCCAATTACTTTAAGATTTAAGTGTATACTTACAAGTCTATTACATCTGCTTTTCCTAAGATTTCATTAAAAACACATCCTTGGCCTTCATTTCAGATGTGCTGAATCAGATTCTTCCTCTTTTATAAAGACCCAAGATAGTTCATGGTCACTTTAAAGTTTGGGGAACTTCTCCACCCAACATGGTATCACAAAATGCCAGAGCTTTCTGAGATAACAAACCTTGTGTGCATTGTTGGGTACTCAGGCAGCTTAGATAGCCTAGCTATGTGACCCTATATGTCAATAGCAAGGCTAAAATGAACATTAATATCTTCTGACCTCCAGTCTAGTGATGCCTCCACCAGGGGTTGGTGTATTGCTGGAGAAAGCATTGAAAAGTCTATATTTGAGTGTCAGCGCTCTGCTACCTATTTCTAGCACAGTTACCTCAAGGATGTTTATCAACTTCAATTTTCCCATCTCTATAAAGAACATAAAAGCACTTTTCCCATATTCTTTCCTGTCACTTGGTGAGGCTTTGCTAGTTCACATTTGTAAAAGAATTTAACACTGTAAAGTGTTGTGCAGATCCAAAGGAAGAGAGAGACATGCCCCATCCCACCCTATGGTGAAAACATGATTGTGAGCATGCGATACACCAAGACACTACAGGTGGAGTCAGTATGATATATGATCCCACAGAATCAACCATCACTGACACCTTGTAGAAATGTGGAAACCGCAAGACCCACCAGACCTTCTGGTTCAAAACCCACATTCAGGTGATTCCTGGTGAGTCTGTCCACATGGAAAATAAAATATGACAAGTAGCCAACAAAAAAAATTGGTCATTTGATAGGCAAAACACAGAATTATTTTTGTGAATAAAATCAAAATAAAATTCTATTATGAAATGTAATGATCTGGCCCTGAGTTACTAAGGCACAATTCCCAGTGCAGCCAGGGCACTGTCCTGCAGGTATCAGAGGTATCTGGAGAGGTTTCCTAGGATATGAAGGTCCCACAAGCAGTATTCTCTTAGCTATACAGGCCCTGCCTTCCCTCCTGTTTCCCATTGTGTTCATTCTCAGGTTGAGCAATGTTCTCTTTGGAGGGCAGCTCTGTCATGAAAACTGACCTGCCTTGTGGAGACCAAGACAAATCCCAGTCAGGGTCAGAATGTAAGACACCTCTGCATCCCCATCCTTGCATCAAGCAATGGTTTCCAAATATGGAACTGTGTGAAACACTATCTAAAGACATCATGTTTTTTCTTGTCCAACTTTCAAAGCACCTGAACCTCGGGGAATTTAAGTAGACAGGGATAGTTACAGCAATGGGTAGAGATGGTTCAGGAGCTCAGACATATCAGTTTTTTATGTGTGCACTCATATTTAATTTTTTTCACATTTTAAAGCCCTTTTTTTCCCAAATGAATGGTTTGCAGCTCCTAGACATCCTTTTTTTTTCTGGGACAAGATCTTACTTTGTAGTTCATGCTAGCCCTGAGCTTAACCTCAAACTCACAGCAATCCTCCTGCCTCTGCCTCCTGAGTTCTGGGATTACAAGCATGAGCCACCATGCCTGGCTCATGGCATGTGGCATGATTGCTGGTTAGCCTGAGTCTCCATGCTCGGGATTGTTGTGTGTGGTTACCAGGGATCAAACCTGGGCCCTTGTGCTTGCAAGACAGGTGCCAGAACCCCTAAACTAAATCTTGGGCCCTAGATTTCCTTAAAATAAGAAGAAAAGTGTAAAACTGAAATTAAAATCTTTCATGTTGAAAGACATACCTAAAGCTCCACTTCCTACAGCAAGACAAAGCACCCCTCTTTCAGATAGGAGGAATCCAGCTAAGTCATTTGGTAGAAATCTTTATTATTCTTCCCAAGATATTTTGGGGAAAAGATGTCAATGAGAACTGCTAGTAAAGAAATACTTACTCAACATGGCTAAACTCAGAATCTCCCAAAACTACTGGGCACAAAATCTCTTTAGAAGCATTACTAGGCTTCTGCATGAGTGTTTTACAGATGTTGCTCCAGAAATTGCAGTAATCAGCAGCAACATCACTCCTTCCTCAATGAATTATGTATCCCAAGGTAATGGAATTGCACTTGCTAACCTGTTGTATTTGATTCCCACCCTCAGCAAAAGGCCCTCTGCTTTCAGGATCCAGCGTCGCTTCTGTGGTTTCCCCCATCCCAGGTGATCTTCTGAAGGGTTTTGGGTGACAAAGGGAGGAGGTGCTACCAGATCTTTCATTTATAGCTTTGATCTTCTTAAAGTTATAGGGAAAAATAAATCCAAGTAGTTAACATAAGACTTGGTGCCATGATGAAAAGATCAAATATTCACATTTATTTAGAAAATACACCAGCCTGAACACTTTCTACAAGGGATGTGATTCAGTCTTCACAACAGTGGCAACAGGAAAGTACTATGTTCCTACTTTCCCAGTGAAGATTGAACATCAGAAGGATTATTCAGCTGCCCACCACTCTTGGCCAGCAAAGTAGCAGAGTGGGTTTCTCAGAGTCTTCCTGCCTCCAGGCCTTTTTCCATCACATACTGAAGTTGGAAGACCTCATTAGTTTGGTTCTCAGAATGTTCCCCTCCATCCAGAGCTGTGAAGATCGTTATGAAAGAGAGAAGACATGAGAGGTAAAGCCGTGGCTCAGAGAGGGATGACCTCCCCTGTATTTGCTGAGGGCAGAGCTTGTTTGGTTGGTGTTGACAGTGTTAGCTCTTGCTTGGGGCAGCAGCTGGCTCCAGTAAATCTGCTTTAGTCCCCAATCAAAGTCATAGATGGTTGGAGTCAGGAGCACTTCAGGGAACATACGGGTAAATTTCTCCAGACCCAGAATGGTTAATTCTGTGAGCACTGACCTATGCTGTTTACTGCCCAAACTAGGCCTTACAATGGTATAGAACTAATCCTATGTGAGAATGTAGGAACAGCAATGCAAAAGACCGCAACAGCTCCCCTCAACCAAGCACAGGCTGAGGGTGGAGCCACTCAGACAAGAAATGTTGCCCATAACAAGAGATGGAGGAATATTTCAAAGAGGAAGAAGCATAAGATCTGGGACTGCAGGATGAGGAGGATGTAGACAGCAGATGGAAGGGAGGAGAGTACAAATCAAAGGTTCCAGTTAATGGCATCACATTTGTAGAGCCAGAGACAAGATCATGTGTGTGTTTATGTTTGCATTTGTATAGAATTATATAGTGTAATTGCTAATCTTCAGAGTGATCTATCACATTATCACACCTTCGCACTATTAGGCTAAAAAGACTCAGCCAACAGCCCTACACTGGGGCTCTCTGCCACACCCAAGCAAAGCCTATACGCAGTTACTGATGGATGGATCCTTTGCTCTATCAGAGATGGCACCCGACATAAGCTGACCCTGCAGGATCAACTCTTTTAGCCACAGGTGGCTCAGATGAATGCCATGATCCTCCAATTTTGAGGCAAATCCTTGGCCACTGCTGGACCTGGTCCGGCTCACTCAGGCCCCACAGAGGCAGGTACAACCCCTACACACCAAGCTCATGCATCTCCAGGCCTTCGTGGCATAAAGCTGCTGCTCATGGGTACTTCCTGCCTTGCACTGTCATCTCCATCCTCTATTGTTATCACCATCTGAACAGCCAGCATGTGACATGGCACAGATCCCTGCCACTGTGACACTGTTGATGAAACGCTGTAGAATGAAAGTTTCCCTACCACTGCTGTCAGTAATATCAATGATTGCTATTGCTATTGCTAGCACTGATTGCTATAGAAATGATTAAGAGTAATGAGATTCCTCTGAATCCCTCCTATTTTTCCTATTGACCCTATATAAGGTAGGTTTTATTATCCCCAATTTACCAGTGGGCAAAATGAGACTTTGTGAAGTTAATAACATGTTTATCTCATAAATGACCTTGTAGAGATTTAACCTAAAATTAATGTGACCCTGGAACTCAAATGGCTAATTATTAAAGCATCCAGAGACCTTCCACCAGTAGGTTTGAGTGAAAAACTAATAGTACAATATGTTTTGTGTTTTATCTGACTAATGGAACCAGTGAAGATCTGAGACTGAAGTCAGACCAAATGGATAGTTATGCAAAATCTCTGTCATTGTTTTCCAGAATCAAAAATCAAACCTGCAGCCTCAAGGAAATGTTACATTCGAGACACGAACCAACAGGTGCTAGTCCTGCAAGGAAACACTCTCATGGCAGTTCCAGACAAACTTCCCAAAACTGGAGGTGATTCTCTCTTTTTTTACTCAAAAATGGTCTTATCCTCATAGATATGTCCCCCTGGCTACATAGAGTCCTTGCCTGGCTCGCTCCGTTCTCTTGAAAGAACGAAGCACTGCTGCTCAGGGAGCAGCCACAGGGCACCACTGATGAAGAGTAAAAATAGGAAGATAGGACCAAAGGAGACCCTGATACAACAGAGATTTCCCTGAAGTGGTTGGGAAGAAAGCAGAACCAGGAATGCAGGAAGAGGGAAACTGAGAATATAACTGGCTGTTCTTGGTTCCTTGGCCAATGTAGAGGTGAGAATTTGATCACATAAGTACAAAAAAGAGGATGGTAATACTTGAAACCTCACCAGCAAAAGCAAATAATTTTTCTCCTCTAGATATGACCCAATTTCTTACTTTTTCTAGAGACTTTCTACATATTGACTTCAACTCTACAGTTAGAAAGTGAAACAGCAAATCCTGTTTTTTTGGCTGTCTCTAAAGGGAAGCTTTGTCTCTACTGTGATCAGGTCAAAATGTTAAGTCATCCCACCTTAGAATTAAAGGTAAGACAACTGTCAAAATTTCCCCTGTCCTCCCGATCCAAGGAAGTAGAAAAACTCAATGCTAAGGGTGAAAGCCTAAGTTTCAACAAAAATGACTCTGATCTTTCTCTTGGCTTCATTTATTTTTGTTATTCATTATTATAAGTAATAGCCTTACTAATTATGTTAATCAGCTTCACATCATGGTAACAGATACTTATGATCTTCAACTTGTAAAAAGAAAACTTTATTTTGAGTCACAGTTTTTTATTGGCCCTATTGCTTTGAGCCTGCAGTGGTTCACCATGGCAGGAGAACTAGCTAGCGCAAAGCTGTTCACCTTATGGCCAGAACACAAGAAAGGAAAGAGCCAAAGTCCCACAGTCCCCTTCAAGCTCACATTCCTGATGACCTAAAACTTCCTCCTAGGCCCCACTTACAATGTTCCCACCACCTCCCAACAGTGTCAAGGTGAGGACCAAACGCTTAACACATGGGTCTTTATGAGGATAATCCAGATCCAAACTATAACAGCTAGTAATAAATTCTCCTCCATCTCTCAGGAAAAAAACATTGAAGACCTGAATTCACTGAAAAAAAAGGATAGTCTACCCTTCACCTTCCTCAAGGAAAATACTGGCTCCTATTTCACACTGGAATCTGCTGCAAATCGTGGGTACTTCATCTGTTCCTCCAGCACACCCAGTCAGCCTGTGGGGTTGACAAAAGAGGTAGGGAAAGAAAAGAACATTCAGTTTTCATTTCAAGATGTGACTGTAAATCCCAAGGAAGTAAAAGCTGAATATACAGTGGATTTTGGCCAGACTATGGATGACAGCAGAGTTAGGACTCACAACCTCTTAGCCACCAGCCTGAGACGGTCAGTGAAAAGGAAACATCAATAAATGTTTTTCCTCTTTATTCTTGTACTCGGCTCATCATTCCTGACTTGATATCTTGGTTTTTGCTCTAACAGCAGGACATGGGCAGATATGCCACCTTGACCCCATTGCCAACTTAGCAATAAATAAAAGCAACCAATAAAAGCCAGCTTTGTGCTCACACAACTTCTCCCTGCCAACAATTCCAAAAAGCTTTCCTACTCTTCTATTACTTTTGAATGTCCACCAAATACTAGCTATGGTGGTCAGTCCTTTGCCATAGCAAGTTCTAAATAACCACAGCATGTTTTCATTTGGGTGTCTTTCTTATTTTCACAGAGAATAGCAAAGAAAAAAACTACAGGGATTTCATTTTTTCTGCATTTGTCCCTTCGACATGTAGAGTTCAGGCTACAGAATGTAAGGTATGGTTAATTACAAAGTTCTCTGCTGAACTATATTTCTGGAAATTGATGATCTCAGTGACTGTGAGTTTGCTATTTTCCTAAGCATGACCCACCTCCCCTGGATGCTTCTGTATCCCAAAAAATGCATCAAGGCCATTACTGGTTATCTTCTCCAAGAGGGCAGCCAGGGTAGTGCTAGGGTCTAAGATGAGTGATGTAAGTATATGCAGGCTGGATTGATTCTAGGGAATCTGACCCAGTTGCAGGAACAAACACAAGAGTAGAGTCCAAGTTCAGGAGGCATGGCAAAGTCCACCAATGTGAATCCATAATGGGGAAGGTAGGACAGCAGGTGTGGACATGTGAAATGAGCCAGTGACAAAGAATCTGAATCTAGTGGCCCATACAGCTGATTTCTGGGAAGTCTGAGGGCCAGTAGGAAGGTCTTTATTATTCAACCAAATTTAGGAGAATGTGAGCAAGAATCTAAGCAAAGTCAGAAAATCGTAACTGGGGCAGGGGATCTAGCTCAGTGGTTCCGGCGCCTGTCTTGCAAGGGCAAGGACCTGGGTTTGATCCCCGGTATCCACATAACAATACTGGGCGTGGAGACTCACCCTAGCAGCAACCAGTACCACATACCACAGTGCTGGGCATGGTGGCTCATGCCTGTAATCCCAGCACTCGGGAGGCAGAGGCAGGAGGATTGCTGTGATGTGAGTTTGAGGCTGAGCTCAGGGAAAGCCTGAACCACAAAGCAAGACTGTCTCAAAAAACCTTAAAAAAAAATTGTAACTGGAACTCAAGGCGCAGGCATAAAGTGAGGAAGAGGAAGTTCGCATGGGTTTGAGTTTGAAGGTTTTATGTAATAGACCTGGTGCTTAATGCCTGAGGTGACTCTTACCTCTACTCAGAAATCGTCAACAGCAACTGGGAAAGCCTGACTACATTTTGGAGGTCTAGAGGTTGGTATCTCTTTTTGTTCTTGCACATCCTGTATGAGTCACTGCAAGATTAAATTCCAACCATTCACCCCGTCTCCTTTATCATCCAGTGAGCCATACAATTGGTTCGTGAATTAATATCTTAGTACTTACATTAGCTTAATTACATATTTGATGTAGCTACTAATATAGGGTTCAAAATAACATCAAATTTTTTAAAATGACTTGATTAATAACAAGATTTAACATTCTAGTTGATGTTTTAAAAAATTACATCAATGGGAATGTAAAATTAAAATTGTTTGGCTCTGAAAGGCCTTTAAGAATTCTCCATGCCACATGGTTTTGCATATGTCTAATATTTAATTTGTTCTATTTGCTTTTCTGTTTATTTCAAGAGTTCAAGGCTAGGGATTTAGCTCAGTGGCTCTGGCATCTTCCTGGCAGGCTCAAGGTTCTGAGCTTGATCCCTGGTACCACATACCACAATGCCAGGTGTGGTGTCTCACATCTGTAATCACAGTACTCCAGAGGCAGAGGAAGGAGGACTGCTGAGAGTTTGAGGCTAGCCTGGACTACAAAGTCATACCTTGTCTCAAAAAAAATAAAATAAAATAAAAATAGTTCAAGCAACTGGCAGCTCCTGCATAATAACGGCCTTTAACCACTGATCCACGAGGTCCAGATACCCTTTACTTTAATGATGCTGCTGTGTGGAAATTCAGAATAGACTGCAATTCAGAAGTCACAGATGATCCCATTGTGATCCTGGCTATCAAGTAATTTGACCTAACTCGACAGGACTGCTGCTGATGTTTAGTCGTGGCTTCCCAGCCTTTCACCTTCCACAGTTTCAGTCACTCACAATCAGCTGCATATTGAAGAATGATATGGAAAATTGCAGAAATATATAACTCAGTAGTATCAAATCTTTTTTTTTTTTTTTTTTAGGTTTTTTGAGACAGGGTCTCGCTTTGTGGTTCAGGCAGGCCCTCAGCTCAGCCTCAAACTCACATCACAATCCTCCTGCCTCTGCCTCCCGAGTGCTGGGATTACAGGCGTGAGCCACCACGCCCGGCACTATGGTATGTGGTACTGGTTGCTGCTGGGTGTGGGGACTCCACACCCAGTATTGTTATGTGGTTACCGGGGAATCGAACCCGGGCCCTTGCGCTTGCAACACAGGCGCCGGAACCACTGAGCTAACTCCCCGGCCCAGTAGTATCAAATCTTATACTATACCAAGTGGTGGAATCAAACCTCCCCTTTGTCCACTGGATCTACGCATGTGCACTATGTGCCTTTAGGTACCCAACAACTGTTACAGTGGTGTCATTAGCTGTTGTGGAGTTAATGCTTGTGGTTGAGTAACCTTATTATACTTAATTGTACCTAATAATTATATTTAAGAGTGTTCTGGTAATTCCAGCTTGCCAAACAGAAGCTGTAAAGTGCTTCCATAAGTGAAAAAAGGAAAATTCTTGACTTCCCAGAAGGAGAAAAAAATCATATCTTAAAGACTGCTGAGATCTACAATAAATATGGTAAAAATCTTAAAGTGCTTATCACAGGTATGCAAAGTAGTATAAATGGAGTTCAGTGCTAGGCATTCATTGGGAGTATAGGAACATATCCCCATAAATAAAGAACATTACCACATTTAAATAAATATGCTTATTAAAGGTCAGTATCAATCTTTGCCTTTGTGAAAGCTGTCACTTTGTAACTTCTATGTCCCATACAGGATCATGTGGCTTTCACAGTCAGGTAGACAGTCAAACAACGGGACTGCAGCAAGCTGCAAACCAAAACTCCCATCAACAAATCAGTGCTCCCCCCGTTTCTGGTACAAATTCTGGTCTGTCCCTTTCAGCCAGGACTTTCCTGACTGAGGCAGAACGTAATCAATTCTAAAGTGATCTTGCTCTTTCCCTTTTTCTGCAGCCTCAGGTAGTATTGGAGCCGAGTGCTCCAAGCTTTATTTTGCCTGTCTCTGATAATTTGCCATCCCACAAAAATGGTTCAATACCTTCTCAGTTTAGAGTGTTCAATATCTACTCCCTCCACTAAGCCAAGGCCAAATTACGGGTTCTGTTATACTCAGCAGTCTGCTGCCAGGTATCAAGTGGTGTCAGTGAGGAATGTGTAGGCTCTGAGGAACAAGAAACACTGTTACACTGGGTGATGTGTAATAGATCTAGTGCTAAGGTCTGAGGTATATAGAAAGCATACTTGATTCATGTAATAAAAAATCTGCTCTAGGGCCGGGGAGTTAGCTCAGTGGTTCCGGCGCCTGTCTTGCAAGCGCAAGGGCCCGGGTTCGATTCCCCGGTAACCACATAACAATACTGGGTGTGGAGACCCACACCCAGCAGCAACCAGTACCACATACCACAGTGCCGGGCGTGGTGGCTCACGCCTGTAATCCCAGCACTCGGGAGGCAGAGGCAGGAGG
>PVIR01023201.1:0-27329 GCA_004026965.1 Petromus typicus | reverse complement strand
TAAATGCCACTTTCTTACAAAAAGTCTACTACATGTCCATATACACATTTCTGTAATGCTTTGTGTTAATCAGGTATTCATATACAAAGAAGCAAATATGTTTTAAATTTTTCGGATCCAGAAGGGACATAAATTATATATACTAAATTAAACATGTATATACACAAACACAAAGACATACACGCAGGTAGTCATGGTAATGCACCTCTGTAATCCTAACACTCTGGAAAGCTAAGGCAGAAGAAGACAAGTTCAAACCCAGCCTAAGAAACGTAGTGACTTCAGAGGACCATGTTTCAAAATTTTGATAAATACATAAGTAAATATTGAAGGTGGCTGGGCATTTCAAATTCTTTCATTCTCTAAAACGGTATATTTTGGAGGATGAACAAACATCACTACTTATAAAATAGGGGGTGTAGTACACATTTGAGTAATTTGGCAACCATCAGTATACAATATAGCTGAAAACATATTAATCCCCTTTTATCTCCTTTATCTACAATCATAGTGGATGACTTCAACACTTCACTTCCATAACAGAATACAGACAGACCAACTAAACAAAAAATCAACAAATACCAGAGTTGAATTACATCTTTCAACAAATGAACTTAATAGATATCTACAGAAAATTCCCTCATAGTACAACAGAAAACACATTCTTTTCAGCTACGCAATGGTACACAGTGACAGAAGCCCTAAGAAGGAAAGAATGCAATCAGTGTTCATATTAGAAAAAAATAGTGAACACAAATAAAAACCTAATGATGAATATCAAGAAAAATAACAAATTTACACTAATTTAAGGAAGACAATCACACAAACTACAAAATATATTAATAAATTAATCAAGGACTAGAAGTTCTTTGAAAACGTAAACAAAGTAGGTAATCCCAGTCAAACATACTAAAGGAATGAAAGAAAACATTCACATCAATGCAATTAAAAATGAATGAGATGAAATCACAATAAACATCCTTGAAATCTGGAAGATAGTAACTACTATGGAAACTTGTATTCCAAAAAAATTAAATTCTTAACAAAATAGATGCCTAGACTCATGCAAATTATGAAAACTAAAGCAAAAATGTAAAAGAAAATAAATCTAAATGTTTTACATATAGAGATAAAAAAATATGTAAAGAAACAGGTATGATAAACTGGATTTAAATATATCACACTACCCAGTCAACATGTATAATTTTAATTTAATTTGTCAGTTGAAAAACATTAAACATAAGCTATACAATAAACTTTCACTTTTAACCTATATTCTCTGGGATGAAAGGCAACTACGGTATGTTATTTTTCCTTAAGGTACTAGGAATGAAGACTTTAAACTTATTTTAGGAAATATTACCATGACAGGCCATGGCCAACTAGAGAGCACAGCACTCACAGACTGCTCAGTGGCACGCAGTCAGGCCTGCACAGTGGTAGGGAAGCTAACCAGCAGAACAGAGTTTCAATAAGAAAGCAAGCAGGTAGAACATGGAGAAAGTGATGGCTGGGATAAGAAACACACTGCCACTTGACGCTGCCATGGCTCTGGCTCCTACAAAGCTCTGTGTTATACTGTCAAATATTCCCACATCAGTGGTTGCTCAACAAAGATATTTTATTTCACTTGACTGCTACTTCAATAATTGAATCTTTTTTACCTTTCACTTATATATTCCCTTCCTTTCTATACTTACTCCACTTACCCACAATACTTTAGCTTGTCTCTCACTGTTTCTCCATTTATCTTTCTTTTTCTTTTGCCTTTCTATCTTTTCCATATGTATATTCCACATATCTTTTACACTTTACATTTTATCATTCTCCTTGTCTTTTCCTATGACAGTGAAATGACACAGATCTCCTTGAACAGGTTCTTAATTACCTAACATTATATAATATGTACAGTGAGCTTCTAAATTTTTTATATTACTGATAGTTACTCTACCCTCTTAAAAAAACAGCTGGAGCTAAATTTGACATTTAAAACTGACTAAAGAGGAGCTCTTCCACGAGACATAATCGCAACACTGAGCACCTCATCTTTTACCCATAGTAATAGAGACAGCCTTCTCACCTGATCTGCACACCATAACACAAAATTACAGCTACCATGACAAAACAAGGCAATCTGATGCCTCCACAAACTCTTAATTCTCCAAAATCTATTCTTATGTTTAATGAAAGGGGTGAAATTCTACAAAAATTCAAAAAACTAATAGTGAAAATGATGAATGAGATCAAAGTAGAGTCCAATAAGCAGTTCAATAAATCAGTTATTAATGATGAATGTACTTTAGACAAAAATAAACAATTAACTGAATTCAGAAAAACAATCTAGGATATGAAAAATCACTTCGGAGGGAGATACTGAATCAAACAGAAATCATGGTAATGAAAACTTCAATAAATGAAAATTTAAAACCTCAAGATGAATTAAAAGAAAGGATATAAGGAAATGAAAACAAAGTGGATGTACTAGAATCTTCAGTTAATACCAAAAAAAAAAAAAAGAATAGGAAACAATGAAAAGAATACCCAAGAGCTACTAGAAAACTCGAACAGAACAAACTTACAGTGTTGCCCTCAAAGAAGGTTAAAAATAATAAAGGTTAATGGCATAAATCTATTCACTGAAATTATTGCAGAAAATTCCATAACAATGAGTAATGAAATAAAAGAAGCATTTATCTAGATAACTGCTAAATAAAGGGGGCATGTAGAGTCCAAAATTGACATACGCAGAAAACAACCTCTCCACAACACATCATCATCAAAATGCCTGAAAATCAAAATTAAGAAAGAACATTAAAAGCTGTTAAAAAAAAAAACCTAACTCACATATAAGGACAAACCCATCAACATAACAGCAGTTTCTCAACAGAAGCCTTAAAGGGCAGGAGTTCCTGGGATGACAATTTTCAAGTCACGAAAAACAAGATAGCTACATTTAAAATCAACAAAGCCAATATCAAACCAAAACTTGTACAGAACAAAGAAGGTCCCTACATATTAATAAATGGAACAATTCATAAAGACAGATAACAATTATAACTACATATGCACCAAATATTAGCAAACCCAATTTCATAAAACAAATACTATTTAACATAAGAAGATAGATACCTGGGGAACATTAATAATACACTCATAAATTATGTCCATTAGATGAAATATCCACAAAGAAATATCAGAGCTAAGTTACACTACAGAACAAATGGACTTAACAATAACAGATCATAAATATAACTACATATGCACCAAATATGATCAAACTCAATTTCATAAAATAAATACTACTTAACACAAGAAGATAGATGCCTGGGGAACATTAATAATACACTCACAAATTAAGTCCATTAACGAAATATCCACAAAGAAATATCAGAGCTAAGTTACACTACAGAACAAATAGAATTAACAAATATCTAATGGTACCTGACAAAGCAAGGTACAGTTCTTTTCAACAGCCCATAAAACTTTCTCGAAAACTAAACTTATTTGGGGCAACGAAGTAAGTCTCAAAAATTAGAAAGAACTGAGATAATCTCATGCACCCTTTCACATCACAATGGAATAAACAGCAAAAGACACCAGAGAAATGATACAAACACAAAGAAATTAAGTAATCTTCTCTAGACTGATTAACAGGTCACAGAGAAAATTGGAGTAAAATTTTTAAAATTCCTACAATCAAATAAAAATAGCAACACAGTATATCAGAATCTATGGAATATAATGTAAACAGTTCTTAGTGGAAAGGTTTAGTTAAAGTACCTTTCTTACAAAAAGCAGAGTATTCCCAAGTAAATAAACTATAGCTACATGGTGAAATCCTAGCAAAGCAAGAAAAACCAAGCCCAAAACCAGCAGGAGAGAAATATTAATAATCAGAGCCAAAATTAATAAAATTCAGACAACAAATCATCAATGAGTCAAAATGATGGTGTCTTAAAAAAAAAACAAAACTATTATTCAAACACACCAAAAGAAGATAAGGCCCACATTAACAAAATTAGAAATAAAAAGGTGGAATTATAAGGAATGACACTGAAATTGAGATTATTACAAATTACTTTGAAAAGAGAACCAAAGAATCTATAAGAAATGGATAAATTTCTAGATGCAATGATACCTTAGTTCATGAATTTAACTCTTCCACAATTCTAGAAAACATGGCCATGTTTATTTTTATGTGGGAAAGATGGCCACTATAGTACTTGTCATCCAGTGCTGACTTGCAAACAAAAACAAAGTTTTGCCAAATGCTTTTGTTTGCAAACCAAATTGTGCACAAAAAAAAGGGTTTGAAAACTGAGTTACCACTATATATGTAACTTAACAAAACTAAATGAAAAAAATATACAATAAACAAATAGACCAATAAATAGCAATGAAACTGATGCAGTCAAATAACTCTACCAGCTAAGTAATGGTCAAATCTAAAAATTTTACTGCTGAATTTTCTTAGAACTTCAGAGAACTAATACTGATGGTCTTCAAACTTTTTCATGTAATAGAAAGAGAAGGAATGTCTCCAAGTTCATACTATGAAGGCAGTTTTACTCTGATACCAAAACCAGGTTAGGCCTCAACAAAGAAGAAAACTGCAGACCAATACTCTTGATGAACACAGATGTAAAAACCTACAATAAGATCCTTACAAATAAAATCCAATAGCACCTTAAAAAGATCATTGATCATGAACAAATCAGTTTCATCACAGGAATAAAAAGATGATTCAAGACATATAAATCAAGAAACATAATACACCACATAAAATCAATGATAAAAAACCACATCTCAAAAGATAAGTTTTTTTGAAAAAAAAAATCAACATCCCTTTATGATAAAAAAACCCTGATAAAAATAAGTATAAAAAGATATTACCTCAAACTGATAAAAGCCATATATTGCAAAGCCTCAGCCAACATCAAAATAAAGAAAAAAGAATTAGAGTTTCCTGTAAATTTAGAAATGAGACAAGGGTGTCCTGTAGTTCAAAGCTGAGCCAGAGCAATCAGACAAGGTGAAGAAATAGAAAGGGTATTAATAGGAAAGGAAGATGTGAAAGCAGGCCCATTTCTAGATGATCTGATTCCTTACATAAGAAACTCTAAAAATCCTGTCCAAATTTTAATTGATTTTATTGAAACATTTAATATACACATCATCACCACACTCAACATTGAGAAAATTTGTACCACTACATGACACAACTTAATTCTCATTTTTTCCCATTCTCCTGCCCACCCTACAGCTCCTCTGCCCCTTATATGCTGACCAAAATATTTTATACCTGATAAATTATGTAGTCTTAGGATGTAAAAGCAACACACAAAACCCAAAGCTGTCCCTGTACACTTTACATCAACAGGATGTGAGTTCACTAAGAAATCAGGAAAGCAATTCCATTCACAACAGCTTCAAGAAAACTATATATCAAGAAATAAACCAAACCAAAAGGAGAAATGTTTTAATAATGGAATTACAAAACACTGAAAATATTGAAGAGGACATCAGAACGTGTAAAGATTTCCTCTATTTATGCATTAGCAGAACTAATGCTGCTCAAATGGCCATATTATCAAAATATATCCATAGATTCAATGTAATTCCATTAAAATATCAACATTCTTCATAGAGATAGAAACAATAGCAACAACAAAAAAACCTAATCCTAAAATTTGTATGGGATCAATAAAGCTTGTGAATAGCCAAACAATTCCTGAGCAAAGACAATGCTGCTCAAGGCATCATGATACCATATTTAACATTAGAATACAAATCCATAGTGGAAAAAAGAGATATGGTATCAGTATAAAAACAGAGTAGGACAGAAAACATAGGAAAAGTCCCATTTGCCTAATGTTACCTTATTTCCTCCAAAATAAGACCAAGTCTCACATGTTTGCTTCAAAATATATAGCAGGGCTTATTTTTAAGGGATGTCTTATTTTTTCATGTATATCAACCTGTATTTATTCATGTTCAAAAATCTACATTTATTTATGCACAAAAATCTACATTTATTCCAATATATTCATGTCATCTTTTCTGAAACATGTTCATAGCTCTTCAAACCCAAATTCCAGACTAAATTTTTGTGACTCTGTATCATGTAGAACCACTGGCTTAGTCTGTCATGTCCAGGCAATAGAGGTCTCCTTAAACTTCTTGTTTCCGTAGCCTGCTTACAGTGCACAGATAGAACAGCTTTCAGTGATTTTTATCCCATGGATTCTCATGTCGTAACCTCTTGAAAGGTGGACTTCACAAAGTTTCCATTTAATCAAGTGTTAACTGAAGATTTATGAAACAGGAGTAGCAGCAATGATGATGACAGTTAAGAATGATGATCCACACACAAAAAGTTGCAGGCACCAAAATTCAGAAAATGTTTATTTCACACAAATACATTAAGTATGTCCACTATAACATACAACAAATTGAATTAGTAAGATTAAATTAAGAACATCCATTATCAAACACACACATGCATTGTGTCCATACTCCAATTGGTCATTAAATAATAAGCCTGGAGTTAATCTGTCTGGCCTTTCATCCAAAAGGGCTCACTTGGGTACTTACAAATACTTAACTTATATCATCACTTACTTTTATTTTTAATGTCAATAACTACTTATTTATATTTAGTTATGCATTAATATTTTTATTTTATAATTCAATATATCTGTCATGTGTCACAAAGGATATACTAAATGTATCTGGCCGACATTTTAACTGGGGCTTCATTCTAGGTACTGGCTTATATTACAAGGGTCCTGAAAAAGCATAGTAGCGCTTACTTTCCAAGCAGATCTTATTTGGAAGGGAAATACAGTTTATGATATTTTCCACAGGGGCCCAAACCCTATGTTGGATAAAAGACAGCCTCTTTAACAAATGGTGCTGGGAAAAATGGACATCACTGGTAAAAGACTGAAAGTTGATCCCTATCTCGCACTCTGTACTGGAAATAAAACAACACAGATCACAAATTTAAATCAAAATCAGAAATTTTGAAGGATGGTAACAAAGTGAAAACACTGAAAGACATAGGCACAAACTTTCTGAATATGACACCCATGCAATAGAAAATATTATCAATAACAAAAAAATATGATTATATCAAATTAAGAAGCTTTGCTACAGCAAAGAAACAAAAGAGTGAAGAGACAACCTACAGAACGAAGAAAAACTTTGCTGATTAACTGTATATACCTATTCTTCTGGTAGAGCACTAATATCTAATTATATATTAACATAACTATATTAATGTATTAAGTATAATGTATTAATTATATTACTACATTAATTATATTACTACATTATACTTAATGCTATAATTGTGTATTATGATTATAATATATAATTAATATATTAACTTATTTACTAATAAATTCAAGAAATTAATCCCCCAAAACAACTTAATCAAAAATGGGTATATGACCTGAATGGACAATTCGCAAAAGAAGTGAAAATAGCTAACAAATACATGAAAAACATTCCATCCCTTTAGGCATTAAGGAAATGTAAATCAAAACTACACTGAGAGGGCCGGGGAGTTAGCTCAGTGGTTCCGGTGCCTGTCTTGCAAGCACAAGGACCTGGGTTCGATCCCCGGGATCCACATACCATACTGGGCGTGGAGACTCATGCCCAGCAGCAACCAATACCACATACCACAGTGCCGAGTGTGGAGGCTCACGCCTGTCATCCCAGCACTCGGGAGGCAGAGGCAGGAGGATGGCTGTGATGTGAGTTTGAGGATGAGCTCAGGGCCAAACTGAACCACAAAGTGAGACCCTGTCTCAAAAAAAAAAAAAAAAAACTACACTGAGATTCTCTCACTGCAGCCAGAATTGCTACTACCAAGAATTTAAAAGCATGTAATCAATAAATGCTGGCAAGGAAGCAGGGAAAACAGAGCCCTCCTTACACTGTTAATGAAAATATAAACTAGCACAATTACTATAGAAATCAGTACGGAGATTCTTCAAAAAGCTAAAAATATAAATACTATTTGATCTATCCATATCACTCCTGGATACAACCCTAAACAATAAAAACAGCATATTTTAGTGATAAATGTATACTCATGTTTACAATAGCACAATTCTTAACAGCTAAGCTGTGGATACAACCTACATGCCCACAAACAGATGAATGGGGGATAAATATGTGGTATCATACATAATTAAATATTATTCAGACATAAAAAAGAATGAAAATGGGTCACTGAGAGGAAAATGGATGGAACTGAAGTCCATCATATGAAATAAACCAGACAAACATAATCAAATATATCATGTTTTGTCTTATTTGTGAATCCTAAAATTAAAATAAACAAATGAACAAAATAAAGGAGAGATGATACAAAACTAGAAGATGTATTCTGAAAGGAAGGGAATCAAGGGAAAATGTGGGAAAAAAGAGAAAGGGGTAAAGGAATTCAAAATGACCAAGATAGGCTTTATGCCTATAACCATTCCCTCAAATAAACATCATTATTCTGTACTATAAACATCCTCTATCAAAAAGTCTTTAAAAAAGACTGCAAGTAAAAACTAATCATAAACTACTGCAAAGGTTAGAGAGAAATATCATAAATAGAAAGCATTATATGAATAAAAATATTTCCATACTTTTTGGTGTATGATGAATGTGTGCATCACTATTGCAGCTGAACCAAGTGCTGGGTGCCTGTCCATGCTACTTTTTCAGAGTGTCTATACAACCCTGTCAGAATTTATTTGTTTAAAACTCTTCTCAAGTAAAAGTATATTACTCTAAAAATTAAAATAATTTTTTTAAATGCTATAAATTGTTTTATAAGCAAAGACTACTCAATGAATAGATGACATTCAAATAAATTCTTATTTTGTTTATAAGAGGTAATAAAAGATCATATTAAAAGTAAACTGAGTTTATAACCAATAATTCTTTAAAACAGAACACCCATGCCACAATTCAAAAGGCCCTTCTGAAGAATGAAATACTTTAAAAATCAAAAGCAAATTTTAAAAAAGTATAACAAATATGCTTAAAATAAAATGAATCTCAATTTTAACAGCTTATAGGCAAGTTTTGTGAATTTTCTACACAGCATTTTTTTCTCCAGAGAATTAAAATACCAGCTTTAAAAAAAAATACTAAATGAATTTAAACATCCTCAACTATCCCATGACACTCTGGCAAAGATCACTTTTAAAAGCTTACAGTGGATGGATGGAAAAAGAAGACACTTAGCTCAATAGATATGATATGTAGCTCATTAAAGTTGGTTACATTTAAAAGGAAGAAGGCCCCCGAAAGCTGCACATACTCCAAGGAAGGTAATTAGAATATGTGGGTGCCACACGCACTGGTGGATTCATCGCAGGTGAGTTCAGTGCTAAGTGTGCTCCTGAAGATGAAGCTTAGCAAAAAGAGGTGGGTCACAGGGTAACAGGACTCAGAAGAGTGTATTTCCCTCCCAGCCTCCTCCTCTTTCCTCTACTTCCTGGCTGCCATGACATGAGCAACTCCTCAATCTGTCAGGCCTCTCTGCTATGCCATTTTTGCACTGGGAGTCGGCTGATCATGGTTATAAATAAAAGCCAAAAGCAGACCTCTTTGCCTTTAAGCTATGGGTACTAAGTATTTGTCTTAATGACAAGAAAGTGACGAAGACAAATTTTGGCACCAAAATGAGGTCATTGCTGTGACGGATTGATCATAAGGCTCAGAAGTCTTTAAAACTGACTCAGAAAAAATTTCAAGGCAACCAGCATTCAAGCTTTGCTAGAGGCCTGCAGAGGGCTTTCATCTGGAACACAAAACAACAACTGGTTCAGAGTCAGTTTGTAAGGAAAAAGAAACCCTTCTGCATTGCTGGTGACAATGTAAACTCATGTGACCACTATGGAAGTCATAGTTCCATTTGACATAGCTATATCTCTTCTGGGTATCAGCCCAAAAGGGTTAGAGAAATCATATTACAGTGGTACAAGCATATCCTAACTTATAGCAGCATAGCATATTATACCTAAATCTCAGAAGCAACTAAAATGTTCACCAAGATGAATTGATAAGGAATAAATCTGAGTAATTCATAGGAAAACGGAAGTATCTATACTGCTATTTGAAATAAATCAAGCAAAGATGTCCCATATATAGGAAACCCAAAATATAATTAATTTAAAGAGAAAAATAAAAGACAAATGACAAGAAAAGGGAGAAAGATTCAGTGCAGATGAGAAGAGAATCAACAAGTGGGGGATGGAGAGGAGGTGAAGAAAAAGATAACTTTTTTTAAAGGATCAAGATGCAATCTATTCTATATCCCACAATGAATATATTTATCAAGTATCAGAAACATATTATAGTTCTAATTTATTACTATTACTAAATTTCTTCCTATAAATTATTGCACTGAGATATCTAATGGTTGCACCGTGTTTATAGCAACAGTTTGTATGGCTAAATGTTGGAAATAGCCCAAAAGCCCCAAAACTGTTGAGTGGATAAATAAGATGTGGTTTTAATAAAATGGACATAGCCATACAGAAGATAAACTTACAGCATTTATGGCTAAATGGATGCACCTTGAGGCCATGCACAGAATTCAAATAAATGGGGCATACATGTGTAAATACCATATCCTCTCTCTAATGTGAGAAACTGAAGGTGTAAATGGGGTCCAGAATGTATGATAGGTACTGTGAAATAGAAAGAAAATGTTTAAAAGGGACTGGGAACTGGGGAGGAAGGTAGGGGAAAACAAAGAAGGGAAAGAAAACAAATCTAATGGTAAAAAAAAAAAAAAAAAACAGAATAGAAGGGTGGTAGAGCTGACGGGAGAGCAGAGGAATGGGAAAAAATGGAAATCAAGATATATCACATTCAGGTATAAATTCTCAATGAGAAATGAGATCATAATGTATACCTAAAATGTACCAATAAACTCAATATAGAAAAGAAATTATAACTCATCAATGGATTAATCCAGATAATGCTGGAGCCTTCATGATCCAATCACTTTCTCAACACATCAAACTTTGGGGAGACATTTCAGATCTAAACCATTAAGGAATGCTATCAGCCTCATGTACTTTTAATTGGCATTACAGTCAAACACTATGCCCCATCACAATCCTCAATAAAATTACTTCAGATGCCTCACAAGAAAACATCACAATATAGCACATGCTCCCTGTAAGCTGAATATTTCTATGACACAAAGTGTTTATAAAACTGCTTGTATAGCTGTATATAATACAAACTTCTGGGCATGGGTGTTGAAGGTTTTAGTTTAATCTGCAGTGAGATTAATCAGGTAGGGTGTTAAAGGGAGGAGTCATTTGTCACAAAGTGATGCCAGAGTGGCCATGATGTGGATAATGACAATCCAAAGAAGAATAAATACTATTGCTAACTTTAAGTAAAAGTTGGTGATAAAAAGAAGTGAGAAACTCAAAGCAGGTGACAGTGTTGAATTTAGTCGTCTAAAGAACTTTCAAAATTTCATATAAAAATATTACTGCCCAACTACAGCCTATCATAGTATTCAAAATTCTCACCAAAATTTGAGTATCAGTAGCCTGATCTTGAACTATCTGGAGAGCTCTTGCCAGATCTTCTTCACCTTCTGGAATGCTAAAATTATCATCTGGTATCTGGGTTACAGAGGAAGAATGAGCAGAAAAACAAAGTTTTAGGCTGTCAATATCTATGGAGGACATACGCTAAGACATCCTATAGAAGTCAGAATTTACACACAGTGTCAAACTATACCTACTGAATTTTCTCCTCTACATAAATACACATGAAGTTTAATTTAAAAACTAGATACAGGAAGAGAATAACCATCAATAAAATTAGAGAGAACAATTAATAATAATATATTGCAATAAAAGTTATTAAAACTCATGAATTATCTCTGGGGTTTTCCATTTAATATTTTTGGAGTGTAAATGACCATAAAATCATATAAATTGAAACTACCAATAAATGGAGACTTCTGTATTTCATTTCAGAAATGGTATTTCATGAGAAAGCAAACCACCCAAATATATGTTCTATAAGATACTTTATCATTCTAAAGATCTGTGAAAAATAGCAAACAAGCAGGCAGCTTTCTTGCTTTACTGTAACTGCACTTAGATGTCTATCCTTATAACTCAAGATTACTTCATGGCCAACTGCTTTTATTCATATTTGTGAACACAGTCTAACAATTTTGCTATCTAAATATTAGGCTACCTAAACATAACCAATTTCTCCCCCTCCCTAGTTTTCTCCATAATTATTTTTTCACAGCAACAACAGGAAATCTCTAGTTTGTTATAAAACAAAACCTTAAATGATAAAAGCCAGGGGTAATGTAATACAATTATATTAATGATAGTTAACCCCTATCATAGTCTTATATGCTGAGAACCATTCTCACCTTTTACATTTAAGTCAATCCATAACTGCACTTGGTACACACAATACTATCTCCATTTTACCAGAAGCCTGCCCCTCAGTTTGCCCTGGCACTTGCTTATCCGGACCCAAGTTGCTTGCACATAGTTTCATTCAGTTTTTGTTGCAGAAATGTGACTTTATCCCAAGTCTCAGGAGTAATGATAGGTCTCCTGGGGATAATGAATACATGGGCAGCTTTAAGATCTTAAGCTTTAAGATATTACAGCAGTCTAGTTAAACTGGAAGGAAGCAAGAGGGCCAAGCTCCAACTGAGAAGTGGGAATGTGGGATTTCCTGCCAAGAGTGGACAGGATGATGGGAAATACTTCCTGAACAGAGATGGCAGCCTACAGTCTAGACCCATGACATGAGTGAAAAGAAGGTGAATCAAAGGAAAAATTAACAGAAAAACAAAAAAAACCCAGATGTATCCAATAAAAAACAATCTTCCCAACTCCTTCTTAACCAGGTGATAATGCCTAATACCAGCTAAAAAGCTAGCATTGCCATAGGAAAAAAACTGTTACATGTTTCAGAAAATAAAACCAACAGTAAGAATAGCTGCAATAAATGTACAGATTAAACATCAAAAATTAACAAATTACCTCTTCATATTCATAATCATCTTCAGATGTTTCAGTTATGGTGACCTCTGAATATTTTGTCAAGTTTTAATATCAAAAATATAAAATATGCTGTATTAAAATATATTTGACCTTAAAATACAATATTGGTCTGAATTACCTCACCAGGAAAATACATGTAATTTAATTACCAAAAAAAATTTACTTCCATATATTTTACAAGTAAAGATACAGATAAGATATTTTAATTAGCATTTTTACAGAACCCAAATCCATGAAAGGTACATTTATTTCTGTTGGACTACTATCTAATCATTTCTGGTTTGATCCTATGAATGCTTATAAAAACATAACACAAATTTAAAGATGTAAACAGAAAATTTTAAAATTATCTTAAAGCCACACTAAATATTCCAGCTCCTACATATATTACTCATAATATAACATGACTTTATTGTTTACTTTAAATGAATAAAAGCAAACAATATTTAAATATAAATGAAAAACATATTGACACCAATAAAATTTACTTAAATCTCACTGTACCATTTCACTTCATCCTGTCTGTGAAACTGGAACTATTATTTTGTCAATTTTACAAATGAGTATCAAAAGCACAAAGTATCAGCTAGTACCAAACAGTGTTCAGGATTAATTCCAGAGGGTCAGACTTTACTATGTAATACTGCCTATTTTTATTCAGTAAGTAGTTTTGATATTTGCAGTGTTTTCCAATTATCCATACAGAATTCTCAATCTATAAATTTAAGTAATCACCTTTTTTTTTCTTTCCTTTTTTTTTTTTTTTCTGTAGTAGCGAGGAACAAACTCAGGACCTTATATTTGCAGGAGGGGTGGTGCCACTGAGATATATCCTCAGCCCTCTTAAGTAATCACTCTTCACTTTTCTACTTCATCCTTATCACTTGCAGGAGACATTTAAACCTACATCAGTTGCAAAGAATTCTCAGATAACAGGTCAAGTTTAAATGTGTCCCCAATAATAAGGTGAAAACACAATTAGGCTTTAAAAAAACTGCATGAAAGATGCATCACACACAAAAAAAGTTACACACATCTGGAATATCCCCTAAGTCTAGCTTATCCATATTAAGTACTATAAGGAGTAAAGTGCCTACTTGTGTTACCTACTGATGCAAATGTTTCCAACAGCATCTGCTTCCTTCTCCTGCAGTCCCCTCACCAGCAACTTCACTAGACACATCAGGCTCCTAATAGCAATCTGTTCAAGGTATTTAGCCTTTCATTAATATTCATCTCACCAATTACCTGTTTCAAAGCCACTCTGATAACCTGAAAATATTTCTTATGTTAGCACCCACTTTTAGGGATCTGTTATTACTGCTAATAACCAACTACCCCAAATTTCAGGATTAAAAGAATAAGCAAATACTGCCACTTGCCACAATGTGAACAGACCTGGAAGACATTATGCTAAGCAAAATAAATTAGACACATGAAAAAAACAAACACTGCATAATCTCATTTATATGTGGACTCTATGAAGTTCAACTCACACAAATAAAAGTGGCTACTAGGAGTTGGAGGTTCGTTGCAGGAAATTGGGAACTGTTGGTCAAAGAGACAAACTTTCAGGCATAAGATTAATAAGAAGATCTGGAGACTTAATGGTGATAATAATGTTGCACACTGGACATTTCCAAAGAATAGATCTGAAGTATTCTGATTACAAAAAAGATGATAATATGATAGTACATTAAGTAGCTTGATTGTGATACTAATTTTACAATAAACTATGTATGTTTCAAAACATCACATTGTATACCCTGAAAATACACAATTTTATTTATCAAGTAATCTCAATAGCACTTAGGAAAAGGAATCAAACAACAATTTTGTCTGCTAGTTTCTGTGAGTCAAGAATTCATTGGTCCTGTAGAAGATTCTGAGTTGAGGTCTCTCATGAAGTCACAGTTAAGATGCCAGAAGAGTGGCAGTCATCTAAAGACTGGGATAAAGCAGCAAGGGCCACTTCCAAGATGGCTCAGTAACATTAAACTACTTGTAGACTGAAGTCTTCAGTTTTTTCTCCATGTAGCTCTTTCCATACGCTCCTTGAAGCAGCTTCATGATATATTAGCTAGCTCTCCTCATAGTGTTCCAAGTGGTGGAACTCAAAATGTCTTCTATATTTTCAATATCCTGTCAGTTACAGCGATCAGTTTGATTCAGTAAGTAGTACTATGCAAGAGCATGAATGCTAGGAGACTATGTAACTATCGTACTACCTTATAGTGCATCAAGAGATTTCAGAGATAACATATGCAAAGCATTTAAAGTGATACGTGTTTTATAGGAAGTGCTAGACAACTATTTGCTATTATTATTTTCCTGAATCTAAGGGGTTTAAGGGAGGGGAGAGGAATCAGAAATAAAAGAAGAAGCAAAATATATCATAAACAGGTAAAAATTTCCCAGATAAATTTTATCATTATGTATATCTAAAGTGTACCAATAAATGTTTCAATTTTTAAAAAGGAGTAAAGAATTACAACATTTACAATTTATTTTCAAATGGCTTTAGGAAAAAAGAAAACTAATGTATGAGTATACAGAGAAAGTGAAGCACTAAAGCAAATATGGAAATGTTAATGCTTCTAGGTGAAAGGTATGTATTTTTCAACTTTTCTGTACATTAAAAATTTTTTTAAATAAAATGAATGAATGAGTAAATTTTTAAAAATGGAAAAGGGGAAGTATAAACACACAAGAATTAAAAGACTCATATCACAGTGATATATATGTATCCATGTTTATATCAGCTCAGTTTGTGATTGCTAAATCTTGGAAACAACCCAAATGTCCATCAACTGGAGACTGAATAAAAAAGCTATGGTTCTTCTACAGAATGGAGTATTACTCAGCCATAAAAAATGATAAGTTTGAATCATTTATACATAAATGGATATACCTTGAGGATATCCTCATAAGTGAAATAAATAGGTCACAAATAAATATCGCATGTTTTCTGTGGTATAAGAAATAAAAATGTAAATGAGTTCTAGAATTTTATGTTATATATTGTGAAATAGAAAATACTCAAAATGAAATAGTGTGAAGGGGGAAAAATAATGAGATTATAACAAAAAAGAAAGGAAACAAAGTTTATGTATATAGGGGGGTGGTAGGGTGGGTAGGGCTATGGGAAAAAATGAGAAATTAAGTTCTGTCTTATACTGGTACAATTCCCCATAAGTCTCCAATGCCTTATTTCTCCTATAAGTTAAAAAGAAAATGAATGGATAAGAAAAAAAGACTAAAATTTTCTTCCAGTTTTAGATTTATACTTTTCTAGTATATTTTTATCTAATGAGATATTTCCTTCAGGAAGGAAATCAGTCTCCTTCCATAGAGAAATATGCCCCTTCTCAGAGACAGATATGAGAAGGTGATTTTGATAGCAGTCTCTTCTGTCTAAGTCTTCACAAAAGCAGTGCTATCCTTTAGGTTCATACCATAGTGAATTTCAAAATGAAGTAAATATTCAAAAGTCACCTGGGTAGACTTTAAAGTTGTCATTTGATGATATTCTATGAGGTAGATACCACAGCAGTTTGCCAAACACAGCAATGTAAAGAAGAATAAGAGGCTTGTTATCAAAACACTTAAAATATCAAAAAACACTTCTGACTCCTATCCAGTATTTTGGGTAACAGCTTCTATTTGTATATCACATAATGTCCACCCCAAAATCAATAAAGATAATGAGGAAGATCAACTACTATTTTATAAAGTACGGAAGTACTTTCTCATAGATAATAATCCTATTTACTTTTACAACAACTCTATGAAAGCAAGTGGCACATATACAAGTCATCTTTAAGCTGAAAATGAAGAAGCCGAATAAGAGAAATGAAGAGATTTGCCCTACGTCACAGAGCTATTAGTGACAAAGACAAGCTCCTCCAATATAAACACACAAATTTTCTACTACACCATACTGTGCCAACAGTGATGCAACAGAAATTTGCAATTTTATCAATATCCTAGGTCAATGGTGGCAAGCTGCAACACACACACCACAGCAGACTGTTTACTGTCACTGAAAGCTCAAGAAATGATCATTCTCACAGTGTTTGGTAATGAATTTTTCTATTTCTTTTGCAGACTCTCAAGGGTTACACGACCAATAGCTAAATCACTTAGCTCAATTTGAAGGCCATAGGAAAATCTATGAAAAGCCTGAAAGGTTAATCCAAAGATTGACTTAACCAAAGTCAAGAGAGTATTAAGACGAAAGGTAAAGCAGGGAATAAACTACCCAAAATGAGAAGAGATCTCCTCTCTGTCCTCTCTACAATATGATTTGTACAGAAAATCTTCCTAGAGTAACTCAGCTTTACATATGTTGCAGTGTTACTTAAGAAATAAATGCATCCCGCATGTACATTTGTATACATCCATCTACCTGGCTAGTTAACAACACAGGCAAATGTGCACTAATCCTAACGTGATTGTGTGCCAGATGAAAAATATGTATGTCATATGAAATATAAAAACAAATGCCTCCATAGATTTAGAGGGGAAAGGGAAACAAATGAGGTAAAGATAAAAAGACATAGCATGGGCCACAGTTCTACTAAGCTTTTTTTATCCACACCCCACAGAAATGACTCCACACTTCCCAACATCAGGCTAATGAGATGGCTATAATCACAAGCCAACTCAGTATCCATCCAAGGAAAACAGGTGAGTTTCATGCAAAACATATTCTGATTCCAAAGCTTCAGAGAAATTCTACTTTGGATCTTTGGATCTTCATGAGTGAAACACCTTATATTATACAGATATTAATTTCCTTGGCCTTTGGAGCAACATGAAAGACAGAGTAAAGCAGGTGATTATTGGTCACTATGTGTGGGAGTTTCGAAAGCAGAGCTAATGCTCAAAAATTAGTTCTTTGCTATGATTCTACTTTTTTTTTCTTTTTTAAAATTGAAATCTTTATTGATACATTATATATACACATCATGATTCCACTGAACAATGAGAATTTGTACCAGTATATGACACAACTTAATTCTCATTTTTTCCCATAGCCCTACCCACTCAACCACCCCCACTCCCTACATACATAAACTTTGTTTCCTTTCCTTTTTGATTTTTGAGACAGGGTCTCACTTCGTGGTTTAGGCTGGTCTTGAATTCACTATGTGGCTCAGGCAAGCCTCAAACTGACAGCAGTCCTCCTGCCTCTGCTTCCTGAGTGCTGGGATTACAGGTATGAGCCACCACACACCCAGCACTGTAGTATGTGGTACTGATTGCTGGTGGTCATGAGTCACCATACCTGGCATTGTTATATGTGGTTACTGGGGATCAAAACCAGAACCTTGCATTTGCCAGGCAGGCATCCGAACTACTGAGCTAAATCCCCATCCCTACAGTACTACTGCTATGGAGCAACATTCTCATTTGTAATTTAACCTCTTAGATAATCCTACACTTTAAGAAACATCTATACAACTAAGCCAGTCAAGAGTTTTGGAGAGTTGTATTAGCACTGGAAAAATATGCCAGAATTCAGAAACAAAGTCAGTGTCACTATGTTCAGTTGGCCTCAGGCCCTCACAAAATTCCTTTCCTCTGTCTGCCTAGCATGCTTTCTATGAACGTATTTAAACTTCACTTTCAACATTCATTTTTATTTCCCACTTGTCTGTTGCCCTAAGCTCTGGTTCCTGCCTTCTGTCCACCTAAACTCAACTTCACCTAGTTTTTTAGTCTGCTCTTGCTCAGACTATTTTTGGTATCTACCCTTTCCTTCCTTTCCAGAAACCACAACCCACATCACCACCTAATTCCAGGCAAAATTCTGCACCCCAGAGACACAAGCCAGACCCAAACCAAGGCTCACATGAACCACATCTCCACCTGTTACAGAAAAGAGCTTAGGAAGAATTTTGTTTGCATAGTATCTACCATTCACTGGCACTTGTCGGTCATTTCTGCACTAGTAGTTTCTGCACCAGCTTCTAACACTACAAAACCTATCAGGAAATAGGATAGTGTAACACCACAACTGCCAGGAGCTCCAAAGCCATCACAGTAGGCACAACTCAGACCAGGTGCCTAGGAGAAGCACTTCAGCTGAACCAAGGGGGCAAAGCTCAACATTTAGTATAAGGGATTCAAAACCATGTTTGGCAAATTAATCAGAGCCAAAACCAGTCAATAGCCTTAATATTTGAGCAACCAAGTTCTTCAAACACTACTGTTTCCCACCGCTGAATTCATAGGTAGTGATCATAGCCAGCACCATCAGCTTTACAAGAAACTAGAGTGAAACATAATTATATTTCACTAGACTTCTGAAGTTACTCCAGACTAAACCACATTTTAGGATTGTCATTATAATCAAACCAAGTTTACTGAATAATACAAGTGAAAAATGGCAAACAAGTGGCATGCATGCTCATCGTCACTTTTCCTGTCACTGTCTGCTTCTTGTGGTCCTTACCACTGAGTCTCCATGAGGCTTCTGGATTCTTATCAGTGCCACATAACAGGGTATCACTAGAAATCCAACAGAATCATCATGAGTAGAATGTACTGGTGGTCATGCTTATCCTAAACAGTTATCACATCTCTTCTGTCATAAAAGGCAAGAAATACGGGGCCAGGGATTTAGCCCAGTGGTTCTGGTGCCTGCCTTGCAAGTGTAAGGGCCTGGGTTCAATCCCCAGTAACCACATACAACAATGCCGGGCGTGGAGACTGATGCCCACCAGCAATCAGTACTACACACCACAGTGCCGGGCATGGTGGCTCATGCCTGTAATCCCAACACTTGGGAGGCAGAGGCCGGAGGATTGCTGAGAGTTTGAGGCTGAGCTCAGGACCAGCCTGAACTACGAAAAAGCAAGACCTTGTCTCAAAAAAAAAAAAAGGCAAGAAATAACTTTCTTTAAACATATGACCTATATTTCTACTGTCGATGAAAGTGTATGTCTTTTCCAATTTCTAAGTGAGCAAGACGTGGACTCTATATATTATACTTCTAACTAAAAAGGGAAGTGGTAAAAGGTAAGGTGTCTGCCTGCAGGCTTGCTGCTCCAATTACAGCCCTCAGACTAGAAGCCCACACTACTAGTCTGTTAAAAAGGCAGAATTACATTAAAGCCTTCTTTAAAGATCCAGGGGAGATACATATGTACACTAAAGTTTCCTAGACTAGAAAACAGAACAAAACACAATTTTTCTTCTTAAACAGTTTCTGACTTTTATGCATGTAATGTTGAGCATTGTGGATTCAGTAACATAACTCTTAGTCTACACCCTACATTCACATCATCTGCCCTTTTTATCTGAATGTATGTAGGGCACATATTTCTTAATATCTGAGCATTTATAGGCAAAGTAAGCTTTCCAGTGATAATAAGTATATTATTTGCATATATGATTATTAAGAACTTCACAAATACCTTTTAATTGAACAGTATAAACATTTCAGACAAAAACCATTTTATAACAAAAGGAAATGAAGTTATCTAAGGAAAAATAAAAGAATAAGAAAAATGCAAATAAAGAAATCTGTAGAATGAGATTTCTAATTATGTTCACTTACTACAAAAATGTCTGTTTACCAAAAACTAAATAAAATAATAAAAGGAAAAAGTGGCAAAAGTTAAATCTTAATTAAAGCTATCAGCAAACAACACTATTTCAGTGTAAGACTGGCTAATGATTTTTCTTCCAAAGACAAAAATGGCTCTTACATGCGATATCAGTCTACTACTAGCTCCATTTCAGACTGTAGAACCCTTAATTTTGCAGCAGAAAATCTGTCGTTGTAGTACTTGACTTTGGGAGTTGCCTCCAAACTTGGTCAGTGACAGGAGAAATTCCTGCTGGATACAGAGGAGACTTCTCAGAGGCCACCATATTATATTTACCATATAAGAAGTCTAATTCTTAGTGTTAGAATGTATAGAAAGAGAAAATCATTGAAAGTTAATTAGAGAAGCAGAAAATCTGACTAAAGGGAGACAGGTAACTAAAACTCTCAGGGTTCCATTTTCCATGCCTCTTCCTTGAACAAATAACAAAATCTATTAACTGTTAGCATTCTCATTGCAAATTCACTCCAGCCTACATCTACTAGTTAGATATGGACATTTCTAGAAGTTCGGAGTCAGGGGTAGCCCCTAACCACTACTAAAGTGATACTGATTTCTTACTGAGGATTCATTTGCAGAACACAGTTGACTAAGTTCTCGAGATACTTAGCCCTCCACGTATCTCAAAGTCACCATCAAGCCTTAAATTTTTCAGTGCTGCAAATATTTTCCCAATGAAGAGCTTCACAGAGGATTCATATATTCCATTACTAGATTTCCTTAAATTCTGGTGGTAAAATAAGAACCGTGTCATATACAACTGTATCTGATATTGTAGAACTTTAAAACATAAAAGTAATCTTACTGTGAAGTTCCTTAGAAGAGAAATAAATACAACAAAAAAGAAAGGAAACAAAGTTTATGTATACGGGGGGGGGGTTGTAGGGTGGGTAGGACTATGGGAAAAAATGAGAATTAAGTTGTCATATACTGATACAAATTCTCATTGTGGAGTGCAATCATGATATGTATATGTAATGTACCAATAAAGATTTCAATTAAAATATAATAGAAAAAGAAGAGAAATAAATGCCACTGTTAAAGCTAGGCTACACGGAGGCATTTTGTAATTCTGCCAGGGTAAGAATTCCCTCCCTGAACACAGTCTCTCAGCTGTTATGAAGAAGTGAGTCTTGATTAATGAAGACATTCCTACACACTCCCATGTGAGGCTGGCTAGGTGTTCAGTTTAGGTCCTGTTAGTCCATTCAGGCTCTTCAGATTTGAATGAGCCCAAGAAGGGGTTTCCTGAAAAATTCAAGTTGTCCTCTGTCAAAGCTTTGTACAATACTGATATTCCATTGTATAGTGCACTAGTACCATCTGCTCAGTCATATAATAAGGGAAGTAGGGCCAAATGCAGATTCAAAGAGATTAAGTACATGGACAAAGTAGAGGACATCAGACTTGTGATTCATTTCTGCTTATCATAACTTTGAAGAAGCTCAATTAAATTACGTGAGAACTAAAGACTTTAAACCCATGAAAGTCTCACTTCGGCAGCTACCATAATTGCCTTAAGAAACAATGTCAAATAACATTATACAATCAACTCTTAATTATGCATGTGAGAGAGCCCAGGGATACAAGGATAATTGGCATTCACAAGTAATCCTCAAACTTCATTTTAACTAAGAGTTAAAGCCTCTCCCATGACTAAACCTCTTCCCTGAACATTGAACAAAACAGAATTGAATGCTGAAATGTTTAACTTTGCTATCCCCTGACTACCTTTCAACTGAGAAACAAAATAGTAATCAGTCAACCAAGTAGAGATAGAAGAAAAACAATGGGGATTGATGATTCACAAAATGTGTAATAAAATTCTGGAAAATCAGAATTGCTTGTGTCCTTTAATGTGAATATTTGCAGAAATCTCTACAAATTGCTAAACATTAGCAGCTGTGACTTGTCCCTGCAAATTAGGGAAATTTAATCTTCATTCTTAGAAATTTTAGTTTATTGGTAATATATGTTTCACAAAGATATTTGTTAGTCTCATGTTAACAACTAAGCTATGTTTATAGAAATCATTTCAATACATACTAAATTGACAAGATCCTTGGTTACCATTCACTGAAGATGCTGGATAACACTATACTTGATGTAGATAAATGCAAAATAATATGAATTATATTTTAATTTTAAAAAGAATATTACTAGAAAAGACAGCTGTTAGAGCGATGAAGAGCATAAAACTTGATTTATGATAGTAAAGAACCCATGGCTTTCATTTAAAATGAAAAACTATTCAAACATATTTCAAACTATTCAAACAAATTCCTCTAAGAATCATTCTTTCATTCAATAAAATAGTATACGCTTTCTGTAATCTTTCCACTACATTGTTTATGGCTTCCTAAAGTACGGACGTACACTGAACCTGAGCTGAGACAAAAATAAGGGAGACTGTGGCCAGGGTGGTGGCACATGCCTGTAATTACAGCCCTTATGAGGCTGAGGCAAGAGGCTCTCCATGAGTTCAAGACCCGAAGTAAAGCGCCTTGAATTACATAGCAAGACCCTACCTCAAAAAACAAAGACAAAACAAAATAAGGTATGTTGTACAGTTTGATATGTTCAGAAATAAAATAACCATTCCTCTTATTTACCAACAAAGGAGTTGGGTGTATTTTTTTGACAAGTCTCTGTCATCTCTCCAGTATCATTAATCTATATAACCTAAAGTAGGTGTAGTTCCACCTTCACAAAAGATTTGGAAAACCTAATTATCAGCATAGGATTATTCAGCTTTTCTACTACTTCTATTAATAATTGCTTATCACCACTTTTTACCTATCATCAGAGATTTCTCAACTCACCAGCTCATCATTTAATAGCCCAAGAAAGACAAAAAGGAATTATTATTACCATTATTAAACAACTAATATAGAAATTCCTCAGGAAGGTTACGGGCCTGAGGTACAGCGCTCCATCACCGGACAACCAAGCAATCTACAGGACGCCAAGTGGGGTAGACTGAGTTTAGACTCCTTAAAGTCCAGGGCCGGACATCCCGTCCGCGCCTAGTGTCCTCACCTTCTCCGGTTGAATGTAAAACAAAGTTGTCTGACAACTTGAAGGATTTAAGATAACCATTAAGTGAAAGGTGGGTTGACTCAACTGTTTGTGCTGCTTTAACAAAAACCAACCCTCCTAACAGAAAGGTCCTGAGTGGTTACTAAGTGCAGGGTATTGGGCCGTATCGCAGTTCTTCTAAGAGAAATGGGGCACATGCTCGGAGAAATCCACCGGTGGCAACTCAGGGGACTGCCCGGGCAAAGACGCCACCGCGGGTCCCACAGGACGCAGCCGCTCAGCGGCGCGGCCGCCAACGGCGCCCGAGGGGAGGCGCTCGCCTTCGCCCTGAGGGCCCCGCCACACCGGAAGGATACGCTCCAGGTAGTAGGCGCCCTCCGCCGCCTCCGCGTCCACCGTGTCCCCCGTGGCAGTCAACCCCATGCCCAGAGCTTCTTCCAGGACCCTCAGAGGAGAGTTGGGCTGGCTCTGTGGAGAAGCCATCTGTGCCACTCCGGGCCCGCCCCTGGCCCGCCACAGCTGTTCCTAAGAGCGACGGCGTCCAGTAGGCGTCCCGACAGCCCCACGGGACTCTCGCGAGATCCCAGCACTCCCTCACCCCGCCCCCTGACCTGGACACTTCAGGGCTCCACAGAGCCCACTGCGCTTCCCTGGTTACCACGGCAACCTCGTTGCCTGGTTACCCAGAGACAGAACACAGCAACCTGTTTTTGGAGGGGACACGGTGCCAGCCAGTCCAGCAGGCTTGGATTTTACATCTTCTTACCTTAAGAGCTTGCTTTTCTATCTCTTTTTGACTGTGGTATTTCTGTCTCATTTAATTTCTTTCCCTAAATTGTCTTTGGTTCTAACATGCCCCAACTGTAGTTCTTTGTGGAGTCCCAATCTTTCCCAAGATAAACTAAAAAGGAGAAAGATACTCAGTGCTGGAAGAAAATAATTAATAATAATAATAATAATAATAATAATAATAATAGCAACAATAATAATGGGGAAGGAGGATCCTAGAATGATAATTGAGAGACTGACCCCAGAGAGCTACCAGACAGATGTTCCTCAGGTACTTAGCAATGAGTAGTGTTCAGCTTAATCCGTTTCTTTGCTATCTTTAATGCATTTATCTGGACATCTATTTTGACTTTGGTTTCATGTACTGGGACCTAGAGTGATATTTGGAGAATTTTTTTTTTGCAAGATAAAGCCATGTGGATAAAATCAAGAACTAAAAGGCAAGACATAATATATAACAGTTATTTGCCCTGTCATGCACAGGCCTATTGCACTGACCAAATCTTCTTCAAGTTTACACAATGTACTATCACAAGCGTCTTCAAGATCCTTTCACTCTCAGGCTCCTTTTCATTCTACTCTTTTTGGTAAATGGTGGATGCAACCAAAGACTTTAAAAACTCCTATTTAGAACCAAAAATAGTAGGGACTTCTAAGATGGTGATGGAGATCCTGCTTGGTGGAGCTAAAGAGGCTACCTTCAGAGCCTGGTGCCATACTTCCTAGCTATAAAATATTTGACCAACTTCTTGATACCTTAAAATGAGTGTAATAATACAGTATTACCCAGCACAGTCTTGCAGGGAGTAAAGCACTGTACAGTACTGAGAACCTACCGACATATAGTAGCACTAAGAAATGTTGGCTGTTTCTATTAAATTGAATTGATTTGACTGTTTTTTAAGAATACCCCAGATCGCAACTACACATAATATTTGAAACGTTCACGTCTAGTATTTATTCATTACCTTTCTTTGTCCTCAATTTCTTACATCAAATCTACTTTGGTTGTAGGGGTCTAAAAATACAGGAGAAGAATTCTGAAAGTTGACTACTGCTTTTATAGAAAGTCTGCTGTCCTTCAAAAGTATTTTCTATAAAACTAGATCTGAAAAATGACCCAGGTAAGAAAGTGGTCAGGCCTGTTCATTTTCTTAAACCTCACAAAACAAGTAAAAACATGAGAGAATCACATAGGAATGTCTCTCCAAACAATCAGTTTGTTTTGTTTTGTTTTATTCTTTTGTCAAAATGGCTCATTTTCTTAGTTTTTAGATAGACAGTAGTATGTTGTCTTTTGCAGAGAGATTTGTATCTTACTTCTTCTGAGTTATCTTAAATAGGGCTCTCTACGACTGTTTCTTCTTCTGTAAAGATATTTTAATACCTATCTTACTAAATGTAAAAAGTAAATGAAATAAGGATGTAATATGCACTTATCATCACATTTTATATTTCAGATATCTGCAATGACCAACTGCTCATAAATTTACTTAAAACATAGAATGAATATGTCAAGCACAAATTGAGTATTCAATTTAAAGAAATTTAAGTGTACAGGAACAGATTTCATGTAAAATTGAAATATTTTTAGAAATCTTCAACATTTTAAAAGAGGAAATAATTTATAATAGTCATTAAAAATAAATAAATTATAGCCAGAATCCACTGCCAAAAGTAGAAAAGTGGGATTTTCATCACACAAGCTCAAAACAAAAATGTCTTAAGAACTCCAAGAAACTTGCCTATAAACATCACTCAAAAAAAGTCTGTAATTCTACAAAAGTTCCAAATGACCAAGATTTTAACTGTTATCAATTTATGTCCACATAACAGTTTTCAAATTTAAATCATCTAAAATATCTGTGGCTCACCTACAATAAGAAACACATAGAGGTCTAACCAGCAGTGCTTTAAAAAATGAATTTAAAAGAACTGTTAACATTTTATTCTGTGTATTTTTTTACCTCTACAATACATAAATAACATTGTAAAGGCAATAAGTACAAGTAATCTTAACAAATGCAAACAAACAATATTGCCTTCAGATTTTTTAAATGATACAAACTTTTGAGATGATTGGTTATATCTTAGAGGTAGTGTGTCTTTGCAAAGAAGGAACCACCTTAATTCTCAAATTGCCACTTTCAATTAAAAGAGCTGTGAAAAGCCTAAAAAAGGAAAACAAAACTTCAGATTTAGTAGTACTTTAAGTTTTGATGTGTTTTTATCCTACAGTCTTTCCTTTTTTGTGTCCCTCACACACTTCTTTAAAGTAGGAGTGGGGAAAGAAAATGCCTTAACATTTTGATGAATGAGCATAAACCACCTCCTTTCCCTTTGAATATGTTTAAAATGGTAAATACAAGAATCCAATGGAAACACTAAAAATGACAGTAATCACCAAGGACAATAATCACACAGGACAACAAAGTTTATCTCTTCCCAACATAAATGCTCCACTTATGTAGAAGTGAAATTATTTTTAAAAGCAAAACCATAAGTGAATCTGACAAAGGATGTGGGCTCTACATTTGTAGTTTCAATGCAGAAAATACTCATAGGCAAACATGTAGCAGAGTACTGCTCAATTTCACAAGCTGTAGTATTCATTTGCCACTAGTACAGCCCAAGCCACTTGCTAATGTATCTGTTTAGAAAATTAGCTGTCTTATTTTTCTCTCAAAACTTCACAATAAGTGGCAGCCAGTTTTAGGATGTCTGAATGCATAGAAGTACTAGTAATTGTGTAAAATTATAATTTTTCCACCATACAGTACATATTTTCCCTTTTTGCTAA